>OX103973.1:26807492-26953212 GCA_944470395.2 Schistosoma turkestanicum
AGTAAATGTCTGTTACCGTTTAATTTTTAAACATATTAATTTCTTATATATATATATATATATATATATATGTATACATATTTTTATTCATTTCTCCTTCAATGTACAATATTCATAAAAATTATTATTATCTCTCTTTGTGTAAATTGCATGGATTATTGTTTTAATGTATACTGTCATAGTAACAGCCTCATCATCATCGTCAACATCATCAACATCATCGTCGTCATTATTGTTTTCACTATGGCAACGTGTTTTTTTTCTTTCAACCAATAGAAAGGTAGTATGTACTTTTTTTTTCTCTTTCATCTAAGTTGATAAAATATTTATCAATTGTTGATAACATTACTCTCTTGTTAATGTGAATTTCAACTATTTTCTTTTTTAAAACAACAACAAAACTAAAGTGTACAATGTGTATTTGAGATAGAGAGAGAGATGGAGGATAATAGAAAAACATCAACAACTACAACGGCAACAACCAGTAGGATTATATGATTTTACTTTCATTCTGGTAGGTAGCACTCACTATATAACTAACTAGTACTGTGGGGATATATGAAGAAAAGAGAAAATAAAAAGTCCTAAATGAAGTACTCATATTATACTATACTCTATGAATAATGATGTTAACAATTTTGTTGAAAAATTTTGTATATTTCACGATTCAAGTGTACAATTATGAAAAGTCAATGAAAATAGATTTATGAGAATTTGTTTTTTATATAAAAGAGCAATAACAAAAAGGGTGTGAATTAGAATAAGATGAATTTTATATTATTTTATATTTGATTTTTTGTCAGTTGTTTATTTCGACTGTTTTGCCTAAATGAACTTGATTCATTTTACTCCTATTGATTATTACCATTGTTTATTCATTACGTAACCACTGGTTTCTGGTCCTTTAGACTTTTTTGATTATCAGTGTTGTAGGATATTCTTCTGTATAAAGTATGTATATTGACAAGCTTTTATTCAGTTCATTATAACCATTTACACCTTAACTATACACTACTGATGTATGCTCATAACTAAAAAGTGAGTTCTTCTTTCATGTATGTAATTTAAATCCGATTTGCAATAATGATTTTAAATATTGAAATCATCAGTCAATCATCGTTAGACCACCATTAGAAACCTGGAAGCACTGGACGGCCGTTTTGTCCTAGTATGGGACTCCTGGACCTCGCAGGATTTGAACCCTGGACCCTCGCTCTTGCTCGCGAACGCCTAACTTTCGGACCAGTGAGCCCAGTGTCTTTGCTTTCGAATACTGCAAGGTTCAGGAGTTGTGGAAGCGCACTGCTGATGAGTTTCACACCAGGCTGAAACGGCCATCCAGTGCTTCCAGGTTTTTTAATGGTGTTCTAACAATGATTGATTGATGATTTCAGTGTGCAAAACACACTAATCTTCATAACACGAATTGAAAGATTTTAAATATTACAAATTTTATGCAGCTAACGGAAACCAAACGAAATAACATGAATTCATTTTATTCTGTACAAAACTTTGTTCTTGCTCTCTTGAAGAGAGCAATGGAATTTATGTATAAAATCTTTTATTTTAATGTGAAGGGAAGTGTATGATTCTATTACAATGGTTCATGTTCTCCTCAAATGGGTAAAGAGGGCAGATAAATATATAACACATCGTAATTTTCCCAACTTAAGTATCATTCAGTCAGTCAACAGCGACATAGAACTTAGTACGTACGTATATACATCAGTTCAAGTTGCCACACCACATCAGCACAGAGATGTAATTGTCAATTCAAATCCCATGGTAGTAGTAGAGGTAGTAAAAGTATTAGCAATAATCGAAAATCTTAGGGTTCGACGATACTGTTCAAGAAGTAGAATCTAGTAAAATAAACTTAAATAAAAAAGATAAAGGTGACGAGGAATTCAGAAGGTTAGCATTTGAGAGAACACAAAGAATGAATGCACCAGCGTCATTGCAAACGATTTTGCGCCACGTCATTCAAGGTCTCTAACCATCGATTACTATCAACTTAAGTATCAAAGTTATAAATGTTGTGCTATATATTATAAGCTTTTCATGAAACTACACCATTAATTAACCTAACAGATATCACTGATCTGAAAATAAATCGCTTGATATTTTGTCGAACCTGTGTAATATAATTGATTGGCTGGCTGTTAAAACAGCTAAATATGTCAGAGAATTCGGTTATCTTCTTTACAAGAACACTTAATGACCCAAATAGGAAGTATAAATTCACGATATCCTTGAATGATTCTAGTTCAAAGAACAACTAATTGCTAGTTTATCTCTGTTAGTCTTAGCAAAGGATATCTCCAAAGTGGTAAAATCTTATTTCAGATAGTTTAACCAGAAAAAAACATTCAAAGTTGGTGATGATCCGATAAGAAAGTTGTCGATTAATCAATCATGCATTAGTTTCACGCATTGAATCATTGATAATCATTAAAGATGTGTTTTTCATTTCGACAGAAATGTTTTCTGATAATTTATTTGATTCTAAAGTGTCAGTAAACGATTTTAATCCAATGACAAAGGAGAATTTCTTCAGATTTACGTTCTGTTTACTAAGAATTAATTACCTTTATAAATCTTCATATCATTTTCGTGTACTTACCTACCGTTAGAAGTTGATAAACACGAAATAATTCACATATTTGATATTCAGCTAGAATTATTTTTATCAAGACCAACTCATCCATGATTATTTTATTTTTGAACAATGCTACTTTACTTACATATTACTACTAATGTAGACTTGTAAGCAGATTTTAAGACAACAATCTCCGTCACACAAACAATGCAGATGCCAGTAATATGTGTGCTGAAGATTTTCGCAACTTATTTAGATGTTTATTGATAGGATTTCTGTAGGATCCAAACTGAGGTTTGAACTGAGGAATAACTGTCCAGGTAGTTTAGATATGCGTCTTGCCCAGTTGAGATCAAAACAAGTGATTTGGGTAAATGACGGTTCTAATATTCATCATAAATATAAATATACACATCATTGCCTAAACAAATATTACCACTCAGTTATTCCACTAACAATTGTTCAATTAATCAAATCAGCAACAACAGATAAATGTTATTCTATTCTTCCTGGATAAATCAGATTCGTTCGACAGATAATATTTGGTTGCATTATAACACAGAGTGTTTCCAATTCTGGAAGAGTGCTCTAATTCACACTTCCAGTCGAATCAAGCACTCTAATCATGGCTGTCGCCAAGACCAAGTATCAGCTTAAACAATATAAATGCTGTTCAGAAAGAAACATAGAAACTCAGTAAAGGTAGAAAAAGTAGAAACTTTAATAAATTAAAAATATTATCATCTCAAACTGGAATCGAATAGATTAACAAAATGTACAGTTGAAGGAATCAATAAGAACAGATTACATATATATATATATATATATATATATATGGAGGGATTTTCACAAACAAAGCCTTCAAAAATAGATCTTACATTTCACAAGATAATGCATATTATCGACTATTTTCTTCTTTAAAATCATTAATATTCTTAAGTTCATCGAAAATCATTAACATCTAATTACATTTCATAAATTCAATTAATGCTAACTCGTAAAGTTGTATCTATCTCTATGACTAGTTCCTGTGTTTGGTTTTTACCTTAATCTAAAATTTAAAATATTGAAATCAATCTACTCTGGGGAAATGTGTAACATATGTTCGGACTTATAAGTTTACTACCTTCAATGAGTCATTGGCCGCCGGCTAAGAATCATTCCATAAACAATTCTGTTCTGAGATCTTCCCAGTTATTCACAATTACGATTCGTTTTTTTCTCATGTTTATCTCAAATGCCTGGAGCAATATGTTTTTTTGGTCTGCAAGTTTTCCTTTTGACCTTGAGGGTTTCAAGTTTAGGCTTGCCTGTTGATGTAGTTAGGGGATTTCCTTTATGTATATCCTATTCATCTCGAACGAAATTTCCTAATTTCTTCCTCATCTGGAATCTGGTTTGTCCTCTCTCACAATAGGTTATTGATGATGGTGTTTGGTCAACGGTTTCGCAGTATCTTGTGTGCACAACTGTTATTAAACACTTGTATCTTGCGAATGATAACCTCGTTAGTTTTCCAAGTATTAGCTCTACAAAACAGTACTCTATCGACGTCTTCATTGAAAATTCTGACTTTGATATTGGTTATCAGTTGTTGAGTTGCAGAAATGTTGCCCTTACTTTGCCAATCCGTGTATTTACATTTACATCAGATCCATCCTGATTATCAGTGACGCTGACCAGGTATGTGGAGGTTCCCATAAGTTCCAGAGCTTCTCCATCAAGTGTGATCCTGTTGTTGCATGTTAAGTTGTATCGAAGACTATCACGTTTTCCCTTGTGTATGTTGTGACCTACTGCTGAAGAGGACATTAATGCTCCTACACTGTCCTTCTCCTGCTTTTGTTATTTATTGTGAGATAGGAGAACTAGATCATCTACGAAGTTAAATCCGTCCAACTATAATGCAAGCTGTTCACCGAATCCCTTGCTTTTCCTCCAATTCAGACGTCTTCATAATCCAGTCCACCAAAAGGAGAATTAAAAATGGTTAAAGTAAGCAACTTTGATAATTTTTCTCAGTTTAGATGTCCATGGGTTCAGCTTCGATGTTGGTTGGGCTTAGTGGGGCCGGTCGATTCAAGAGTTCATCAAAGTACTGTATCGACCGCTCTATATGTTTCTGAATGTCGATGATTGGTTTGCCTCCCTTGTTCTTTACCGATCGTTGTGGTTAACTATATTTTCCAGTAAGCTTCTTTATTGTATCATATTGTCTTACCATGTTTTCTTTTCATGCTGTCTTGGCTAGATCTTCCACATATTTACGTACGTCAGCTTTAATGCTCCTCTTTACTTACTCGTTTGCTTTACCTATCAATAACATAACCTGTACAAAATTATACTGTAATCTCCTGGTCCCAATAAAATTTATCCATATATTAAATTTATTTGTTATTAATAGTTTAAATCTTCTTACTGATAGTCAGGACTGTGACTGATCAGTCTCATCCAGCATATGTACATCCTGTGTGGATTGCCTCGATATAACCAATCAGGTCATAAACCACTATTCATATATTCATATATATTCATTTAATGAATATTCAATCATATTTAGCTACAACAAATTATTTTGTATGAAATCCTTAATTAAAAACATTCTAAATCTTAATAAACTTAAGTAATGTTCAATAATGATAAAAAAAAACTTGTAACAAAATTATTTTGATTGATTGATTAATTCATCAACATGTGAATAAAATGTGAGGTAATGTTTCAAATAATATGTAGGATGTTTTGAATCAAAGTAATAAATGCCATTGTTCAGTGATTTTTATCGTCAATCATTGATTTCTCGTTGGTTTCTCAATAATCAACATTGTTGAAAGTGAGTCAATCAATCAATCAATAAGAAGGGATGCAGGACTAAGAATATCAATACAATTTACTTCACCAAAAACAATACAGAAAGAGAAATCGATTTCATGACAAAGTAGCGGTAATCACAACAACATCATCGGTACCAGGATTGATTCAACATTATGGTTATTGAAAGTAGTTTAACAAGAATTAATTAGAGTTTATATTAAAATGATTTGGAAATCTACTTCATTGGATCATGAATGACTCCGCCAGTAGAACCTTCGGGGCTACTGCGGGTCCCAAGCCCGGTTAAAGGAGGAGGGTTGCGCATGAGGTTGACGACCCCATCCCGTCAAAAACTAATTTGCCAAAAAAAACGCTAACCAGAAAAAATAATTCAACCATTGAAATGATTTTAGTAAATAAAGTAGTGAATTAGGGTATTTTCCTTGTTTTTATTTTAAATTCATTATACTATTTAGATGTTGAAATGATGAAAAAATAAACTTTTTATTTGCTATTTTAATAATAAATCAATTGAGTAACCGAACAATCAATAAAGGAGCTTAATAAACACTATATATATTCCTGTGACTGTCGCTCAATCGGTTCACAGAAACAATCAATATGAAAATGTACATATTTTTGTTCAGTCACAACATGATTCAAATGAAATACACAAAATTGCATACACCAGTATCAGAAGTTAGGATAATAATCAAACGACTGGATCGTGAAAGACCACATCGACTTATGAATAATAGAGTTACCAGTTTTTTAATTCCTAATTATCATATGAAATAATCACTAGACTGAAAAATGGCATTTTGATATACACTTCATGATTATTAGCAGACGATAACTAAGGGAAAGCATTATTCCACTTAGATTTCATTTTGTTGCGAATTTGTTGAGCATTCTAATAATTATAATGGCTTTATTTGTCCTATTTTTTGTGATATCAGTTGACTGCTTACTTAAACATTGGTTGTGGTGACATTGTTGTATAACTCTATAATAATTAATATGGAGCAACATTGAAAAACAGTTTTGAATTAGACGGCTTTTTTGCTCTGGTAGAAGAAATGTGCATTAAAAACTTTATCACTTGAGGCAGATAGTCTCAATCCATATGATAAGGTTAATGTATATTAGTCCGTATGCTTGTAGTGGTGTCTGGTTCTCTGAGCTGGATCTAGATTAGCAGAACAAGCTACAGGTCAAACGTGGAGAAATTCGAATACTTCACTTCCATCTGAAGTTTGTGCTGATAATGTTGTTCAAAAGAAGAACAATGAAAACTCCACAACCAAAACATCCAGCTCAGAGAACCAAACACCACCACCACCACCACAATCATCCACCTGAGCTACAAATTTACTCCACCATCTCAAAATTAGTCTATATGTGTATATATTTTCTTTTCAGTATTAGTCAACTTCGGATAGTTTACTGATGGCAATGAATGTCATCTGCGGTATCTGTCTAGAAAATTCCTTTTTATTTACAGAATAATAAAAGCAATAAAAAGGTTTTCAACTGTTTGGTCACCAAGTACTGACCAATATTATTTATATCAAGTTTTTCCTTAGTATTTAATGTAATCACAGGTCTAAGTGATTAGATATGGTATGCACTGTGTTGAAATTTCACCATCAATCAGTTATCATTAGAATAGAGTAGAAGTAAAGGGTTATGAAAATAGTGGAGTTTCATTGAAATGGTAGTCATGCTATGAACAGTTCATGATTTCAATCAAACACAACAATCTTTCAGACTCGCTAGTGAAAATTTCAAATGATACTTAGGCTATAATTTTTCATTCTATTTGTACTATTCATACAAATAAATTTAATAAATATCTGTACAAAATCTGTTAGATTCATTCAAAATAAAAGGCTAAACATATTGGATAAAATTAAAACACTAATTTTTTCCCAATCATAAATAACACTGATGATGCAATCCAAATTTTGACAGTTACTAATTGACATTTCATGTTTTTTTCTTTCAATAACGAAACAAAATCATTATTGATAAGTGCTCTCAATATTATTGCATTTTAATAGAGTAGATGTATTGAACTATCCAGGCGTAGGGTTAGTTAGTAATACTTCTTTTAAGTTCATGTATTTTTAATATTAAGTTCAATGATTTCTTATGTGAAACTAATAATAAATAAGAAGTATTTCATTTTATATAACCAATCCGTGAATCAAACTTTAACATTTGTGTACTTATCAACAGATCATGTACTCTTAATCATTTGTATTAAATATATGATAAACTGATTGTTGTTGACATTGAATTACAAGTAAACATGATCTATTTTTATTATCAATTAAATCTTCTACTGAAATTTGAAATCGACAAGTAACAAAGTAAAATACATTTAAAAAAAATAAATCCTATCACTACGATGCTTCTTTATGTATGATACTTACATTTTAGAGTAGATCAGTTGTTAGAAGAAATTAAAAGCTGCCTAGTTGTTGTTGTAATAGCTTGAAAGCATTATTTATAAGCTGTAGAACTACTTCCAGTTTGAACATTTATCTATAGTGTCAACCAATGTCATCTGATGACATCTGCTAGTATAGCTGTACAAACACGAAAGAGATACACAGTAAGCAGTTCCATCATTCAATGACACAATTAGCTTCAGCAATTCATCATTGTGCTAGACTGGTTTTCATCATGATTAACTGTTTTCAGTGTAACCACTTCCTTACCACCGATTGTATTTTGTTAACAAGACAAAATGCATATGACTACAGTATGATATGCCATAGTTAATTCAATGGTTAGCAGAAATAAATTTGTATCAGATTACAGTTTACATTACAGTGAATATTAACTTTGAAAACCAATGAAACTAATGCTCACTACATAGATGACGAAGAGAAATAATCTCATAAAGGAGAAGACTCAACACATTCAAGTCTTGTCAATAAATGAATAATCGGAATTTCACCATCAGTCAGTTATTAGTAATATTGGGTAGTTGTATAAGCATATGACAATTGTGGAGTTTCGTTGAATTCATAAGCTGATCAATAATAAATCATCATTGAAAATCTGAAAGAACTAGTCAGCCGTTTCATCCTACGATAGAACTCACATTGAACACAAGGGTTCACTGTCACTGTTAAATCTCAGAACACTTTCAATCTAGACAACTCCATTGATTGCTATCATAAAATGGAATTTTCGGGAACTTATCTCGAAATTATTAATCCGTAACCAAACAGTCATTATTAACGAAATTGATTTCTGAAGAAAAATTCATCAAATATGGACATTTTCTAAAATATTTTCATAAATTTTATGCATCGCTGATCAGAATTATCGATGACAATGTACATCAATCATTTCATTACAACGCCCTTTTGTGAATGGGAATAAACTTCTGAAGTGGTGGTTGGAAGCAGTCAATAGGAAACTGTACATCTATGTCTCGTACTTTTAGGCACTCGTCATTATGATATCCCCTGTAATTCTGAAGGAATTGATGTTCACTGATGGATTCGACCTCGTGTCACCTAGCTTTACAGTCACTGAAGTTCTGCAGGACTTATGTGTACATACAATTGATCGCTCACCACATTGTGATGTGTTTTAAACATATCTTAGTGCAGACCGAATTCAGTCACTTGAGACCTAGACTCAAGGGTTCATCTTGATCACTTCCAAGCACTACGTTAATCGAAAGTAGTTGTTAGTACTATAGGCTTAACCAAGTTTTATATTCAGACAATGTGCACATTCGCCATTTATCAATATCATTATTATTGTAAGTGTCACTGGAAATCTAATTTATAATTAACTGAGAAATATTCCAAAATCAATAGACAACATCAAGATTGTAACATAAATGAAATGAAACAAAACATCTGAACAAACGAATAAAAATTCTCAAATATTTAATCAATCAATAAATGAAAGCGAGCAAACAAACAAACCAATAGACAAACATACATAAGAACTCAAAAAAAAAAATACAATTTACATATATGTACTTACGAACTAAACAATATGAACTGAGAATTTATTCAATACAAACCTCAACGATAATTATTTCTTCGAAACTTTGAATTAAGTTCGTTTAAAACAGAAAAAAGCAAAGAATTTTCAATGAATTTATCAACATTATTTATTTGTAAAAATAAAATCTGAATACAAAATAAACTTAATTAAAAGTATAACTCAAAATAATCACTGCAAATTTTTAACCAATTCTCAGGTGATCAGAAAATGAGTTGTTACCGGAGCAAAAGCCCCCAGCAGAAATCCTGATGCGAAGAAGACTGAAAACGATCCACAGTCTGATGCATCCGACTAATGCATCAACATCAGTAGAGACAAAGCCACAAAGACAATCCGTTTACGAAGTAGGACGCCCTGTGTTTGTCCGCGACTACAGAACGAACCATGATCCTTGAGCAGAAGCGCGAGTGGTCAGAAGAGTTGGTCGAGTTATGTACAAAGTAGAGGTAGGAGGTGATAAATGGTCACGTCATCGGAACCGGATACGCAAACGGCTAGCCCCAGATCGCCCATCAAGAGCAACAGGTCTTCCCCTTGATATCCTACTTGATACCTTCAACCTACCGAGAAGAAACTCAGCAGCAAGCTGTTCTTTGTTCCCGAAGGTATCCTCTCAGACAGCGGCGAACGACAATCAAGATGCAAGTCGACCCCGGGAGCACAAGCTTGTAAAAAGGGGAGGAGTGTCGGGGATGTTAGATCCCCAAAACTCGCTTGATAAATGCCTTATTTTGGATTTCACGTTTGCGAGCATGGGCTGGTCACTTGACCTTGAGATTTCATTTCCCACCAGGAAAATCCATGGCTGTGATTGGCTGCTGTTTATTTTAGTGTGCTATTTTCGTAACTGTCCCAAGGACGATTCTATGATGTATAAATAAACGAGAGTTGTGTGCTTGATTGTATTGTGATTGCTGGGTGTTTGTAGAATACAGGTTCTACTTCATATCAAGTCTTGTCTTCTTAGTTCCACTCAATATGGGGGTTGGGATAGTTGGATTTGAGTAGTATGTCGCGTCGCCGGATCCTCGATCCTCGCTCTCGTTTTCCGATTAGGTAAACTCGTAATATTTCAAGTATATCAAGTGGACGTGTTTACGTGCAGCCGTAACAAAAACCTACCTTCGTATCTAGTTCATAGTGAAGTAAACAGTAATATTACAAATGATTAACAAATATTATAGAATTAACAAATCTATCAAAGTGTTTAACAGATTACTTTCTAGCTTTTAACTGAATTTTATTAAAATATTTTCTATCATATTCTTTCATCAATAGATCAATAGAATTTATTGAAAAATAATATTTCCAAAGAATTAGAAGCTAATCACTTAATGAGTTAATTGCAGATAGATTATTAATCTTTGATACTTATGAAATATTTTTAATTAATGCAATATTTTCATGATAAATATTCATGTAGATTAGAGTAAAGTCTGATGACGTTTTGACTGAAATTATTATTGTTTACGTATTAATGCATTGTTCTCTGCGTCACAAAACAAGCCCTAACCTGGAATCCTCAAGGCCAACGGAAAAAGAGCTAGATCAAAGAACACATTATGTCGAATGTTGGATCTAAAAAGAATGAGCAGTAATTGTATTGTACTGGAGAGGAAGGTCTAGGACAGAGTTGGTTGGAGAATGCTGGTTGGCGACCGATGGCTCCATCGGGAGTAACAAGAGTAAGTAAGTTAGTAGAAGGTAGGTTGGTAAGTAAGTAATATATGTTGTTCTAATTCTTGCACTGAGGACTTGAAATATACTTTATATTGTTTGAAATGATCAATTGTTCAATATTATCAAAGTCAAGAGTAATGGTTGTCGGTGACGGAATACTTTAAAATGAGTAGTGGAGCTGTAGAATATTACTTAGCCGATCAAGTCATATTTTTAATGTACATTATGAATAACATGTGGTAATGAATTGCACAGGAACTGGTTGAACAAGAATAAAGATTAGTGAATCAAAATATATTGTCAACTCAATATACATAGTGAATAATGGACTAACCCTAACCCTGTAGAAGATACACAGAGTTCCGCTTTTTTTTAGTGTGCAGAAAATAATAACTAAGAGTATTTCCTATCAATTTATTCATCATAGTCTATCATAATTTGCAGTTTGATCCTACATAGGCATACATCCCTGATTAATAGATGAAGTAATGGAACTTCATCAGTTGATGTGGTTGGGAAATGTGCTGAGTATGCCTGACCATCGACTGCCTCGTCGAGCTTTGTTTTGTAGCGTAGGAGTAGGTTGGAAGAAAGTTAGGGGCGGCCAGAACAAAACATGGCACAAATCCATGAAGTCATTGACTAGTGGACTGAGTCATGTCGGTAATTGTAGACTACCTGGTTGGGGTCCACGAGATGATAATAAACGATGGTTAGAGACCCTGAATAACGTGGCTCAAAACCGTTTACATTGGCGCCGGTGCATTTATTCTTTGTGTTCTCCCAAGTCTTAATCTTCTGGATTCGTCAACACCTCTAGTTTTGTCTTTCTAAACTTATCTCACTGAATCATACTTCTTGAATAATATCTTCTAATCCTAACCTCTCCGATTACTTCTAATACCTTTACTACCTCTACTACTATTGGATTTGAATTGACAATTATATCTCTGTGCTGATGTGGTATGGCAACATGAACTGATGTACTTACGTACGAAGTTCTACGTTGCATCTGACTGACTGACTGACATCCCTGATCTCGCTGTTCTTTTAACATCTTCAACTTTTATTTATTTTTTCTTCCTCAAACTATAAATTGCCACTTGAATGATTGAGAAAAAAAAAAACTCTTCAAATTGATTTTATGATTATTTGAATGATTTTGACGTAATCTATTTAATTGATATGATTGAACAATAAAGTATTTCGTGATTACTTTCTTTTGTTTGAATAATAAAAAACACAATAATGATAAAAATAAATAACCATTATTTTTTATAATAATTGTACATATGTTGTTAAATATAGCTACTACTTATATACATATCAATAGGATAGTAAGTGGTAAATTAAACAAATTTATAAAATGAAAATTTTTGAAAAGTAATCGTCAATTCTTGATGTTAATATCAGAAGATTCGTGTAGTTGATGAGATTTTAATAGTTTTAATCATAGACATATCTTAGATGAACCATTAGTGAAAATTAAGAAGCATTCGGACACCTGTTTTATTCTAGTAAAGAATTCATCAGCTGTGCTTATTCACACAAACTCACTGCTAGAGGTGATAGGATTGATGATATTCGATCTCACGTTTAAATAAATCCATAAAGTAAACTGTGAAAATTCCACAACCTCCGCAAAATCCTTTCTGTAATACTAATATGACGTAATCAGCAGTAACCAAATGTTTTGCGAAATTCTTAGAGTCCTAAGGAGAATCTGTAACAAGTGGAGTTCAACCATGTTGGTTGTGAGAAAATTATCCACCACAGAAAATACGTTTTTTTTTGTAATATCAAGGATTTTTGGAACTTAGATACCTACACAGTTGTTGATTGATGAAGTAATAGCTTAAAGATTAGGTGCTCAAGTACGAGATTGAATGCCTTGATTTCGATCGCCAGTCGTAAATTGGGAAGTCTTATTTTTCGTTTGTTTTTTAGCCAAGAACAGCTGATTATGTAGTGATTAGTTTAACATAACGTTTTCTATTGTCTTAACAACCAAAATATCAATAGTTCATCGAATAAGACTGTGTTCATAACTGCTTTAATCGATATGAATACTATGTTTGAGGATGAGTATTCATGTTTAAATAGTTACCAAAGTACGATGTAACTTCATTTTACTGAAGTTTACAAATGAACGATAATCTGGAAATAAATCAAACGTCTTTCTTAATATAAAATGTCACTTTTGCGTCATTAAATAAATTTTTTAAAAATTTTGACAAAAACCAATACAAATGTAAACTAAAGAAACATATATTACATAACTAAGTGTTTAGCCACTTTAGGTTACTCTAGTCTGAAAGTGTACACTAAAAGGTGTCACGGAACTTTGAGTTTGTAATTTAACGGATCATTTTAGCAAAACATCATACTGAAATTGTATTAAAGTGTGCAAACAACCAAGCTTAATAGTAATAGCATACACTTGCCTAAATAAATCCAATATTGATTTCGAAAACTATCGTGGGCAGTGAAAACTGATGTAGTTTTCAACTCTACTGTAGTAGATAACAGTTCTATTGATAATAAAGCGTCATGCATACTAACTGGTGATCTGACAATACCAATGCTGACATAGTGTGAAGTCTTAACTAAGAACTATATAAACGGCAACTCCGTTAACATTTAAATCAAACTAGTCTTTATAAATCATACATAAGTCTCTATAATGACATTTTATTATTAAATTTTATAAACATTATTTGATGAATATCATCATTGTATAAAATATTCTGTGAAATTCTCATTATAATTATCTATTTAAATCTTTAATTCAGTAAATCTAATTGTGATTTCGTCATTCTATTCAATATATTTACATATATATACACTCACATACACCAAAAATCTCAAATTACACACAGAATCGATATAGATATATATAGAGAAAAAAAGGTATAAACAATATCCAACCATTCTATTATACAATGATAATGAATTCGACTGTCACACGATCACCATCATCATCATCATCATCATTAGTATTATTATTCTCAGGACACAATCAAATTTAAGTTCATTTTTATTATATTTGTAAATTGAATTGATTTTCATTTTGATTTGATTTTTTTTTCATTTTAAAGTATAATTACAACATTTATATAGCACAGTTTTAAAACTATAATTTGATTAAAAATCAATTGATATTTATTGTGATAATTTTGATGAAAAATTGATTTTGTGCAAATTAGTTACAGTGCACGCCATTATTCACACACACAAACATACACACATACGCACACACCCACAAACATATCCGACATATTGAATTGATTGAAACAAAATGAATGAAATTATCAATAAGTGAATGCATCAATTTCATTAATTAATACTGTAGGAAATAAAACTTGTGTGGATTACGATTGTTGTTAGTATTATTATTATCATTATTATCAACAAATTAAATATTCTCGGTCTTGTGTTTTTACACATTTGAAATCATCAATCAATCATTATTAGACGACCATTAGAAACCTGGAAGCACTGGACGACCGTTTCGTCCAGATATGGGGCTCATCAGCAGTGTGCATCCACGATTCCTGCACCCCACAGAATTCGAACCCAGGGCATTCGATATTGTGCGCGAACGCCTAACCATCGGACCACTGAGCCGGCATCCAACGGTGTTAACGTCTAACTCTGATTGATCTAGGGATTTTCGCGCGACCTTACCCATTTGTCTTTGGTAGTAGTTACTGCCTACAACCGACAGGGTTGAACTCTATATGTATGATTGATTTAAAAATTGTTTTGGTGATGAACAAAATAGATGAATGAATAAAACATTTCATAGGCTCCTCTAATCCGTGGCCCGTCTTACTAAAGTAGAAGTCTTGATATGGCGTAAAAAGTGTATTCTACAAGCATCAAGGAAATATAATGATATCAAACACACAAATCGAGTTTATTTATACATCATAGAAACGTCCTTGGGAAAGCGTACTAAAATAACCCATCAACTAATGACAGTCAAGGATTTTCCGAGTGAGAAATGTAATCTCAAAGTCAACTGGTCAGTCTATGCGCGAAAACACAAAAAATTCAAAATTAGCATTTTTATCAAATGAGTTTTTGGGAGATCTAATGTCCCCAACACAAAATAAGTTGAGGTTCAGTGGTTTAACATTTTAAATTCAAATGGAAAAGAAGATTAACTATTCGAAAACTTCATGACATTAATTCACTACTCAATCAACTTACAATGATTTGAAATATCTCATTGTTCATAATTTAACTGTGAATGGAATTCAAGGTATATTCAACTGACGAATCTTAAAACTGGATAAAATGCTGATTATATCCGATTGATTTTTTGATCGATTTGTTCACTCCTAATTAAATTTTGATTTAATTTAATTTTAACATTCAAGTAATTATTATTATTATTATTATTATTATTATTATTATTGAACAGTACAAACTTGACTGTGGATTAATTTTAAAGCTTCAAATAGAAAAGTTTACACATTCTTTTTTATTTTTACCAAAATAAAGGATTAATGTAAAAAGGCAATCACAAGTCAGGAAAATATTTGTCATATGATGTAAATAAAAAAAGGAAAATAGAGAAAACACCTATTTGACTATCAAAAAATATTCACAAAATAATTTGAGAATAATTTAAACATTCAATTTTGATATGTTATAATGAAAAAAAAGTAGTTCCTCTTAATATTTTGCTTAAAAAACAATTTTTGAAAGTAAATCTAACACTAGAAAATTAAATTTTTGACTTTTTTTTGTACAACATTTTTTGTCTTTTTATCTTGTTAATAATCATCCAAAAAAGTTGAACTGATAAATCACTGTGTTGATATTTTGATATTCTATTGGTGAATGCATCGATATCATCAGCGCCTACAAGTTCATGTGTCCATCACACATCAAGAAAAATAAGACAACGCTT
Organism: Schistosoma turkestanicum; assembly: GCA_944470395.2. Classification (NCBI taxonomy): domain Eukaryota; kingdom Metazoa; phylum Platyhelminthes; class Trematoda; order Strigeidida; family Schistosomatidae; genus Schistosoma; species Schistosoma turkestanicum. The sequence goes on from OX103973.1 coordinate 26,823,545, forward strand.
TGATCAAGTAATACGTTATGTTTCAAATATCTCGTTGTCTATAGTTAGGAATGATGATTTTTTTCTCAGTCTATGTTGACTTATATGCATAAAACGCAGACTGCATCTACTTGGTCATTTAAGTTCAAGTTTATTAATAGTATAAAAAAAATATTTATAACAGGATAATTTAAACCTTTTGTTGACTATGTCATAAGCATCATTACATATTGAACACATTTATGTCTATATAGACTCATTATCTCGATTGATAACGTGTTGATTACTTACTTACTCGCGCCTGTCACCCCCAATGGGGCAAAGGCCGCCAACCTACTATGAGCTTTCATTTCCAGTTCTTTTCAATTTTCGATCATTCTTCTCATGTCTATCTCTATTTCTCAACGTTATGTGTTTCTTGGCCTTCCTCTTTTGCTTTAACCTTGACAGTTCCAAGTGAGGGATTGAATTATGACTCAGTTGGATGTTTTCTGCAGTATGTGTCCAGTCCACTTTCACCGCTGCTTCCTGATTTCCTCCTCCACTGGAAATCTGGTTTAGTTTCTTCCATAGTAGGTTGTTTCTGATTCTGTCCGGCCAACGAATCCGAAGTTTTCTGCGTAAACAATTGTTAATGATTACTTGTATCTTCTAAATGATGGCTTTCATAGTTGATGCTTCGAGTAACTGTGTAAACATCAACTCAAGGATGTAAATCAATCCCAATTAGAGGAGAAACACATAAATGAGATTTATCTATTCACAACAATTTATAAATTATTCATTTGTCTCCCTATTTTTCTTTACAACGTAAAAATTAATGTTGATTGACATAATCTTCTCCTTATGCTCATTTTATCAGTAATCATTTTGAATTCCTACAAAAAATTCATTCATATCTACTTATGTAATATTTTATGATTGTTACACATCGTTAATTTGACAGGTAAATGAAGCAACTCATTTAATAATTTTCAGCTTACTCATGATTAAATAATTTACACGTTTATTTGTTAAATTTTGTACATAATTTTGAAATATACCTTAATATTCTTAATAAAATCAATTTGTCAAATATCATCATAGTTTATCATAATTGTATTTTTATATATATTATGAAATATATAAGAAAATTTTAGATAATTAACAATGTTCCTAATGTTATTTTTCATTTATGTTAAATGCCTTAATTCATTAATATTTTTGTGTTGTCACAAAAAAAACTATGATTGACATTTATCATAATTAAGAATGATAATATAATAATAATAAGAATAATAACAATTTAAAACTCAACATACTTATAGTAATCAATCAAATAGTTGTTATAGTTGTTACATGATAAAAAAATAATCATTAGTTTATTCTTCGACATATATTTTAATGATTCATTGTTGTTTTGTTTTACGTTAAGGGTATTAACAATGAAAATCATTGGTTTATATTCAAATCATGACGACTCATTGTTAGACTGCTATTAGAAACCCAGAAGCACTAGACGGACATTTCATCCTAATATGAGACTCTTTAGCATTGCGCATCCATGACTACTACTACTTTCAGGATTGGAACCCGGGGGTCTTCAGTCTATCGCGCTAACGATTAACCTATGTACAACCGAGCCCGGCATTTAATGGTGTTAATGTCTAACTCTAATCAATTAAAAGATTTTGAGTAAACTCACCGATTATCTGTCCACACCAGACTGGGTTGAACTCCAACTTGATATCACTTGGTGTAATATTGAAATCCAGGAAATACTAGATCATTTTTATTTTAATAAGAGACCCTTAAGAAGTGATCACCTAAAACGGTACAATTTATCAATCCTAGGATTTTCAGATCCCTTGACAAACGCTTAGTCTTTACAATCACCATCCAACTATTTAACCGATACATCGACTAGACTGTTTCATTGATATTCGGTAAAATTAAATGAGTTTGAAGTAATCGATATTGACTGTCATAAGCAAGTTCGATCCAAATGTGAAAATAACACAAAATAATGAAGTATAAACCAATATACATTCGTTATTCACTTGTAGAATCTGAAATAAAATATCTTTGGTTTAAAGAGAAATCAACACTTGATAGAAGAATCTTTAGTGATATGTTATGCACACGACTGCTGTACATCCTACTGTGATCTTATACTTTTATAAAATTACCTTCAAGTTGGTGCTGATAATTTTGTTAAAAGAAGGATAAAACGATCCAACTCAAAAAAAAAACTAACTTTGTGAAAATTCATATTATGTGAAGATGTTTCTTATTTTTTTTTGTATGATCGAAATAATATCGACATTTTTTCGCACCACAAAACATTGGTAATGACCTTGAATCTGTTTTTTTCTTCATTTCAAACGAACAAGTGATTGGTCATCTATATTTATGTAGTAAATAAATAGAACAGAAAATTTAATCTTTTTTTACAATTTCACAATCATCTATATGTATATATATAGATGTACATGTACATGTAAACATTTCATTCTGATATCAATAGTTTGTTCTGTTTATTCGTTTAGTTTCTGTTGTTTCATTAAAATAATAATTTGAAAAACGTGTATAACCATAGTTAATCGATACACAAAAGGAAAGAATAAACAGTATGGAGAAATCTTGCGATTTTAATTGGAAATCCTTCTCATTATACATCCATTACACTATAGTGGATAGAATTAATGCATATCAAGTTTCATTTCAAGTAAAGTACAGTCGAATTATCGATTTCTAGTCACAGTCAATTCAAGTTGATAGTAGAATGATTGAAATTCGTCAGAAACACTTATCATGAATGGCTTTGACATGATAAGATCTGAAGTTACTAACCCTAATTAATATCATGACATTATCTTCATATAATAATACCACAGAATATCAATCGTAAGAAGCGATGGAAGTGGATAGGACACACATTGCGAAAAGCACCTAACTGCGTCATAAGACAAGCCCTCACTTGAAACCCTCAAGGCAAAAGGAAAAGAGTAAGGCCAAGGAACACATTACGTGGAGAAATAGAGAAAGATATGAGAGGAATGAACAAACATTGGACAGAACTGGAGAGGGAAGCCCAGGACATAGTTGATTAGAGAAAACTGGTTGGCGGCCTATGCTCCATTTGAGGTAACAGGCGTAAGTCCGTAAGTAAGTACCAATCTTGGCAGAAATAAGTTGTTTGATAATTTCTGGTGATGGTTCAAACTAGGTCAATTCTTGTCATTGACAGAGTTTTTGAAAGTTTTAATTGATATTTCTAAATATCAATTTTTGAATCAGTTGTCAAATGTTTATTCTAAAATCTATGCCTAATTTCAATTTGAATTGATATATTTATCGAAAAAGGATTGAAACAACTGATCTATGCTTATTGTTGTTAATAATAACATTCGGTATTCTTTGACTGAAATTCCACTAAAAAAACACATCAGAATTTCAGCTTACATTATTTATTTACAAAAGTATTTAATGATAACTTTCCCGTTATAATTTAATGTGTTAAGGATTTTGAGTTTTTCGGATGCTGATATCCATAACTAGATTTTGATTTGTCTTATTTAGGAGATATATATGTCCTGCATGAATTGCTATTTCGATACAAGTTGACTGAATAGAATGTGACTAACAGTGGAATCTATAACTCGGGTTTCGTCCTTTTTAGGGCTCATCAGCTGGATGCATCTGCATCTCTGGATAAAAGTCAGTTGTGGGATATAGGTAAATCAGCTGACGAGTACCAAATAGGACGAAATACGCTTTCCGGATCCCACCATTATTTGTATCAGTTCATTCAGATTGTTTATACCAAGCTTACTTTGTACAAATATCTAATTTTATTTTGGTATAGAAGTTCAATATTAACAAAAGGTTTTTCATAAATATCTCCGGTATGTGTTTTTTTTCAAATCAAACTAAGAATAAGAATATTTCTTTAATTGAAATCGTGCACAAAAATTAGTAATGAGCGTTTGTTTCATCAACATTTCAAACAAACAACTACAAACTTTAATCGGTAACTTACTGATAGGTATTTAGAGTACACGTTTAAAGTCTTTTATTTAATTACTAATTAATTACATACAATGACGTCATACTGTAACATACTGTAATATGCTCAATAAAGTTTTTCCGCCGCATCGGTAGGTAATGAAAATAACTTTTAGCGAAAATCAAAGCTTTCTTACAGCAGATACATATATAAATTTAGAAATATAAACAAACGAAATGCATTTATTTTACGTTTCTATGGTTTCTATGATTTATATGTGTTTTTCTCGGTATTTTCAATTAACATGTAGGTGAAAAAAGAAATTTTTTAATCCTTTAATTCGTTTAAATGATAGCATTAAGAACAAGGAGAAAAAAAAATAATATTATTTTTAGTAATTATTATCACATGGCTCAACAGGAGATGGATGATATGAACATGTGAAGTTAGAAACAGTAATCATTTTTGAATATAGAGGTAATTGTAAAATATACATACACATCGAAGTTGTACTGAATGACGACAAAGTATCTTTTACATTAAAGTTAGTAATATAACTAATAAATTAGTTCGAACTGTTTATATTAATCGTTTCGTTAAAAAATAACCAATCACTTAACAGAAATGAACATAAAACAATCTATTAATGCTTACTTAACCTTACAACTTTCCCTATCCTTTCTACTGGTAAGCAGCTACCTTGCTGAGTTTCAATAATAAAATTACAAATGAATGTATGAACAGCGAAAATAGTAATTAAAACAACAGATAGAAATTTTTTATTATTTCTTTTTGCCCATGTTATCATTTTTGTATTTCTCAGAGAAAAATAAAAAAGTTTATATGTCTGAAAATTGGAGCATTCATACATAATAAGTGATTTAAAATCTAATAAATGTGAAATTCCAACGATCACGTGGAGAACACAAGGATCTATTGTCTTTACATAAGATCTAATCTACCAAATATATATATATATATATATATATATATATATTTGTGTGTATGTGGTTTCAATACTCCAAAGATTGATCAAGGCTCTAACAAAGAGTTAATTAAGGTTTTTTTTCCACTTAAAGTACATTAAAACATCATTTGATTGTGTATAATTTATTATTCTAATAAGATTTGTATAGAATCAGGTCAGTGAACCATTATTATATTCTTTTGGTAAACTTTTGTAACTTAAAATGAGTGGCAGTTTCAATTTAGCTTCTTCAATTCTAAAATCGTATGATATATGTCATTGATAAATTACGAAACAATCTCAAACACAGCTACATACATGCATATTTACAATCTTTTCACTAAACAAAAAGAAACATCCTATCAACCCAAATAAAGGACAAGTGAATCGATTGTTTGTTTTTATTTTTCAATCCTCAATATACAATGAAAATATCATAAAAATTGTTCAATTATCAATAAAAAAAACATTAAAACAAATTTATGTGAATAATAATCATAATCATAAAATAGAGCCTTGATTTAAAAGAGAAAACATTCAGCTCCAAAGTATATTGCTGTTGTAAGGCAAAAACATGTTAATTACAAAACATGGATGGGTTCAATAAAAAATCTCTCATTTATGGCTTGATCATTACTTTATTTTTGTAAACAGTAGCTATCAGTTTAACTTTACTTTTATGCACCATCAGTATTTCTGTTTAATTTCAAATCAAATTCTTCTTATCATATAAACATAAAGTTTATGTGTGTAGAATGAAAATTGTTTTGTTATTCAATTCTAAATCGTTTCATTCTATTTTTTTTTATTGAGAGAGAATAATACAATGTTTGTATAGTTGTCTTTTTTCTGGTTCTTTTATGTTTTACAACTAGTTTTTTTTTCTGATCCCATTACTTTAATAAACAATCAATATGGCGGAAATTTGTGGAGATTGCATGATTTTAGGTAAACTGTCAGAAAGCACTGAATAGCTATTTTGTTCTTGTACGAGAATCTGCGGGATTGACCAATAAAATAAATTGACAGAAGTTAAACATTTTCACCAGTGAATTTTGATTCAGGTTTCAAGAGTTTGATAAGTTCTCTCTTGAAATTGAATGGCGTGAATACAACGCCCTGCAGCTTGGGTTGTTGATAGCATTGCTGAGAAGTCTCATACATGGATGCAGTGATTATTCAGGACTTTGTACTTTTCATTGATAGTCTAGCTAAAGGTATACCATGATTGAAAGTCTAATAAACAGTTTTCCAATGGAACTTCACATTCCAGTAATCATGAACAATTTCGAGTTTTGATTTATAGACGCTGATAATGCTACCTGATTAGTTAAACAACTTGTGTCGTTGAATTTTCAAATTGATTATTTTGAACAAATGACATTGAATTGAATGAATTTCAATAAAACCATTTTAGTAATAATAATAATCATAACCCAGTATGGCTATTATCTAGTTTCTGTTGATCAATGTCCAATTACTATGTGTTCACTGAAGAGTATCTTCTCTTGTTTAAGCTGAATAAAAAAAAGTGATTTCGATCAACTAGTTCAATTTAAAGATTGTTTTACTCTTATTCCAAATAATCACACTATGAGTTGATTTCATCCAAACACACTATTTTCATTTGAACTAAACAAATAATTCTACATTCTACATTACAAGAATGTAGATTAGATTTATCAAAATAGATCAGTAATCAAAAAATTGATCATAAAAAGAAGGAAAGTAAATAAGTATTTGATTTCACGGTTAAACAAATAAATGAAAGTCTGTTTTATTCTAGATTATTAATAATAAAATCTTATCAATTTTTTTATTTCAATTTACATTATGGTAAATTTGAATAGAGAAATGAGAAGACATATTTTGTGAGATAGTACCATTTCGCGCTTTCTCGTCAGTCACATATAAGCAACATGTTATTCGTGTAAATACAGTATTTGACTGACGATAAAGCAAAAAATGGTACTATTGTAGTGAACGAGAACACAGGTGGGGCAGCCGAATTGTATTGAACATAAATTACAGAGTTACTCAGTAAAATAGGAAAACCATATCGTAAATCGTTCATTTGCAAAATATCAGTTCATCATATCGAACTGGACTGTTCCTGTTGCAAAATATCAATCCATTGTCACTATTCATGCGTTTCATACAAATTCCATTGTTTTCGAACTCTTCCTTTCTTGATCTTCCCCCATCTTCTGCTGCCAGACATTAAGTTGACACTGGCGTCATATACTACTCATAAGTAGCTCGTACCACACTATCTCACAAAATATGTCTTCTCATTTCTCTGTTCAAATTTATCAAAGGGAACTACTGTTTTGAATTATATTTTGATATTTCAATTCATTAAATTGAAATTCACTGCCTGTATTTGTTTATTGATTCCATACAGTTAAAATTACGGTTAACATAGTTGTTTCTTTTGTTCTAACAAACAAAACAAAAATAAAAACGGCTTAAATGATAATCTGGTCAGTTTAATTAATTAGACAATAAATAGTTGAACATGTGAATGAATTATTAACGATATAATTTCTCAAGAATCTACTCCAGAATATATCTATACATAAATGAGTTTAAAATCCGATGAACAGTAGAGGATTAAACAAAAACATTACTGGCTATTAACTAGGTAGGGTATGCTTTTATGGGGGTACGAGGGCGGATGTTACTCCCTCGGCTGTCGACACCGTGGAAGTATTCTGGTTGTCAGAAGGGGCGTCGGTCTCATGACTTTCGAAAGAACTAGGCTTACATCATAAGAGGTCATAACTCTTTTAAATGAAGACTGTCTGACTTCCAGAGTAGAGTTTATATGGTTTGAATTAATTTTTATTGTTAGCGTTTTTTAGCGAGTTAGTTTTTTTGTGGGATAGGGTCGCCGTCCCCAATCCCAACTTTCCTTCTTTATCTGGGCTTGGGATTGACAGTAGCCCTGAAGGGTCTACAGGTGGAGTTTACTATTAACTGACTAACTAATGAAAACGTCTGAATCAGAACTAGAATAGTTCAGTCAAAATGTCATGATGAATGCTGTATGAATAAATCGCACAGTAAGAATTAATCCTTTCAAAAATGTATATGTGCTTTCCCAAAAGAATACCAACCAACATGAAAACGTGACTGAAAGTATCCTGTCAACCGATTGATGATGTTTTAAGTGGAAAAATAATACATAATCTTAGATATCTCACTTGAACACAGTTCAAAACTTTGTTAATCATGTTAGATAAAGTAAATATTTAGAATGAATAGAGCCTTAGTGCTCATTTTAGATGAGTAAATACAATCAAAACAAAGGTGCGCACAACGACCGATCAACGGTCAACAGCAAAAAATCAAGATCGAAGTTTATAGAACAGGCTACGGGTCAAACGTGGAAAAAACCGAATACTTCACTTCTGCTATCTGAAGTTTGTGCTGACAATGTTGTTCAAAAGAACAATGAAAACTTCACAACCAAGATGTCGAGCTCGGAGAACGAAACACCACCACACGAGTACACTTGTCCTTGAAATTGGCGAAACTTGGTTTCAATCAAATCTACATATATAAAACGATTCTTATCAATTTACATTTACATAACTTAAAATATAAATAAACTAATTCTTGTTTACAGTTATTCAAAATTAAGTGATTAAAATGTTTTTATGAATAAATGGATTAATTTGGCGTCACTGCAGGTTTTATTCCGTTTATGTGTAAACACTATTTATCCAGTAAATGCATGAAAGTTCAGTCAAAAAAAAATTAAGCATTTTGTTAACAAAAGATAAACATGAGATGTAATCATCATAATCATATTCACAATAATATTTAATTGCATTGAAATGTTAAAATTTATTTCTATTTTGGATATATTTTTCTCTCTGTTCAATTCTACGTACATATACATGGAATAAAATAGTCTTAATTACTATTTTTTGTATGTTGTTACATAACTGACTTATTAACTAGTTGAAAATAAACATACATAACATTTGACTATCAATCCATTAGTCAATTTTTCAGAAGAACAATAATCACTTTAACATATATCGTAAGTTTACAGAATAGGACGGTGGATGCAGGGTCATGGATGCACACGATTAAGGGGTCCTTTATCAGGACGAAACAGCTATCCTATGCTCCCGGATGATTGATGGTAGTCTGTCATTGATCGTTTCACAATTTCACTGACACACAATAGAATGAAAAAAAAACATTTTGACTTCATCCAAGTCAAGCAGTTAAAAATTCTTCGGTATAAATAAGTTAGCACTGCTGTTCACTCGATACTACTAAGTATTATGAGTAGTTAACTTGAAAGTACAATCAACAAACTGCATAATTATTGCAAAAATATATCTTTTTTGTTATAACGTGACGGCATCGATTTGTATATTTGATTGAAACAACACTTTTACTTGATTATTTCAGTAGTTTAAACTTGAATCATAATGACTTTGTCATTGAAGAATTTAAATATTGTTGTGGCAAATTTTTGATATACTTTGGATGTGATAAAAACATGTAAGAATAGTTCAATAATGAACTGTAATTCGGGAACAAAGTTGTTTTTCATTCGGCACATTTGGTTGAAACAATCTTTGTCAATATAATGAATTGATGTGGGTCTGTTTCATGTCGTAGAATGAAAATTAAAAAATTTTTTATAAAATAACTATTGTTTTGACATCAGTTTTACTCGAGTTATTTGCAGATATTCGGTGAAAATAATTTTTCTTTGTATTTCATAAAAATTCTGTTTCTTAGATATTTTAAGGAAAAATCTACAGATCGCTAAACTCATGTAAATTGTTACGATTTCCACAGTCTACTTGATGGGGAATTTAGATCCTCAGAACTCAATTGGAAAAAGTCCTAATTTTGAACTTTTTATGTTTTAACGCATAAGTTGCTTAGTCGACCTTCAGCTTACATTTCCCACTCAAAAAATCCTTGATTTTCATTGGTTGATGGATTATTTTGGTAGGCTATTTTGTGGCTCTCCTAAGGACATTTCTATCATGTATAAATAAGCTCGATTTGTGTGCTTGTCAACTCCGTATTTCTGGGTGCTTGTAAAATACACTTTCTACACCTTATCAAGATTTCTTGATATAGTTAGCTGGGCCGGGAACAAATGGATTCGAATAGTCTATCGTGTCACTGCATCATTTATCTTCGTTCCGTTTACCGAGTAAGGTGAACTCGTAATAGCATTCAAACATATCAATTAACGAGCATATCAGTACTGTTAATATCTTGATAACTGATCGATTGGTTATTGGATTATTTTTAGAAATCAATAAACTTCCTTTAAAAGTTATGCTCAAAATTTTGATCATAGTAGTGTGTTTTAGTGAAGTGGAATACTTACAAATAAAAATCATTCATGCAAATTTTTAAACATTTCCGACTGGAATCAACAATGTAAATTTTATGAAAACATCAATCACAAAACAACAATCACTCTTCTGGAAAGAGATCAGGTTATTTAGCTTTTGTTTTGACATGTTAGTCTTTTCCATTAGGAACGATCTTACTAATATTTTTATTAATTTATATTCTTGTAATAATATTTGCAGTTACCTGGTCGGGTGATAGTTTGGGACGTTGGATGCCCAGAACTCATTTGATAAAGGTCCTAATTTTGAAAAATCCTTGGCTATTATTGGTTAATGTATTATTTTAGCATGGTGTTTTGTGGCTCTCCCAAGGACGTTTCTATCATGTATAAATAAATCAATTTGTGTGCTTAGCAACCTTGTATTTTCTGAGTGCTTATAGAATACATTCTCTACGTCTTTTCAAGAATTCTTCCTCTACTTAGTGGGACTTTGGGACGCTCGGATTAGAATAGCCTATCGTGTCACTGGATTATTTGTCATCGCTCCCGTTTACCTACTAAGGTGAACTCGTCACAGTCTCAAGAATATCCATCGACGAGTATAACAGTGATATCACATAAAGATTGTTAACTTTGTTAAATATCCCATGGTCATTAAAACTAGACTTGTTTCTTTTCAAATCTAACTTCTGTATGAAACACAAAACTATTGTGAAAGTTTACTCTTTTCTATTAGCGTGTGAATTATTGTTATGTGACAGACATTCACTTTACTCAAGTTCTAATTCTCTGAGTTGTATTAGAAGTATTTTTTAAATGTTTGTAAATCGAATTAACCGTAGTCCAATTGAAAAAAACAAACACAACTCCTTATAATCTTGCGTGTTAATACATAACATAACATTCTCACTAACAGGTTATCTATTTTCGCCGATGCTTAGGGTAGTAGTGTTTTGCATTTAGAATGATTGATTTTCTTTTTGCCACTGACGTAAATTTCGTCGACTCTGTTTAAAATTAGAATATTATTTACTTTGATAGAAGAAAAAAACAAAACAATACAAATACGTCAATAACCATACGATTACGTAATAACGCGTTGTTTTTAGAAATAAGAAGAAATCACTATGTGAATGAATACACCGAATATTGAAAAGTTTCTCTTCTCGTCTTGCTTTCTATTTGTTCAATAACATACATTTTTTCCGGTCATTTGGGTTGACTCTAAAGCATCCATCTTTGATGATGATGACAGGGATGATTGGACTCTCTTGAAATGTGAATCACTTCCTTCACTGGGGGAAACTTACCAAGGCAATAAGGCAACCTAAACGAAAAGTAAACCTGTATTGTAAAACATTCAGATTTTAAATTTTTAAAAAAATTCTGAAACAATACAAATAAAATGGATGTGTAATCATAGCATTCAATGGTTTTTCTTGTAGAATACAAGTCATACAAAACTTATGAAATAAAGGCAGAAACTATTCTAATGTAAGAAAATGCAAGGATTTTAGTTGTTGGGAAAAAGTGTTTAACCAATGAAAGTACTTGGAAGTAAAATCAGTGAATAGAAGTGAACACGATGTGAATCGAAGTTACAAACCATAAAGATGGAATTTTATTTGTACAAAATTAACACTTTACACTGTGAAGATAAAATTAGGCAACCCAATTGATCGATCAATAGTTGATTGAAGTTTTGAAAAGGAAAAATCAATTCCTATGTAGTGTAAAGAAAGATTAGTTATATATATATATATATATATATATATATATATATATATATATATATATATATATATATGAATACCAATTGACTAACAGTTTTTTAAATAAGGGATGTTTATCATGAATTGAGTTCAAAATAAACTATCGCTGTGAATGAGATTGTTTTGTAGATTGATTGAAATAGAAAGAATGTTAAATATTATCATCATTCATTGATGTTATTATTGATTTTGAGTACTTACTTACTTAGGCCTGTTACCCTCAATGGGTCAGAGGCCGCTCACCAGTTTTCTCCAACCAACTCTGTCCTGGGATTCCCTTTCCAGTTCTGTCCAATTTTTGTTCATTCCTCTCATATCTTTCTCTATTTCTCGACGTAATGTGTTCCTTGACGTTCCTCTTTTCCTCTTACCTTGAGGGTTCCAAGTGAGGGCTTGTCTCGTGACGCAGTTAGGTGCTTTTCGTAGTGTGTGTCCTATCCACTTCCACCGCTTCCCCCTGATTTCCTCCTCTGCCTCTGGAATCTGGTTTGTTCTCTCTCAAAGTAAGTTGTTGCTGATAGTGTCTACAGGCGGAGTTAATGATTTTGAGTAGAATATGATAAAATATATAATTTAGTAATAAATTAAACGCTTCGCATTTCCATTGTCTAACACTGTCAATATAACATCACAAGTATTGAATCCAGCTTCTTGTTAGTTTTATTATTGTTACTGTTGTTGTTGAGTAAATACATTTGTCTCGCCTATGGTACTTGTTTCAATTTAAACAATGGATGTTAAAGTTGAACGGACTCTTAATAGTATTTTCTATTGTACTACCATTACTACTACTACTCATCCGTCAACCACATTCATCATCTCAAGTTCCTAACAGAAAACATAGAAATTTTTAAATTTTCAAGTGAAAAAAGTACATATGAAATGGAATGGTGGTTAACAATTTCAAATCTAGTTTATTTATGTCTAATCAGAGTTTTAGGAATTTCTTTTTATCAACTGAAGAAGAATTGTTTGAGTTGTTATAGACTTTGATGCACGAACGTTTCCTTTCCAAAATGATTTCTATTTATCTGAGAAGAATACAACATTTTGATATGCTCGTCAATTGACATGCTTGAATGCTGCTATTATGAGTTCACCTTAGTCGATAAACGGAGCGAAGACAAATGATGCAGTGACACGATAGGCGGTTATTCTAATCCGTTTGTTAGATGAACAAATCTTGATAAGGCGTAGACAATCTGCATCATCAATTTTCACATTTTCGAAATAAATTCATATTTCTACAAAGCAGTTTCGATGATTTAAGTCATAAGTCAAGCTGAACTTAACTGATTTACCCATATTTTTCTTCTGTTCTCACTCTGATCGATTACGCGAAGTAGTTTAGTTCACTTAACTGTGATACTGATAAATGTTTATAATCATTCATCATCAACTTGATCTATATGAAATATTGATGTGTTACATTTCGGTGTTTTAATCATCCTATTTGAATAGAAGCAAATGTATATAACAACACAACGAATAAAAACGAAATAACTGGAAATGAATTTATGCTATTTTGTTCAAATTATTGTTATTCTATTTTGTTTTTCAAGTTAACTAAAGAAGCGAAAAATAAAGTTCATAACTTTGTTTAAAATTCAATAGTTTTTCTAATTATTGAGATTTTGAGTATCTGAGATTATATACATTTTTTTAATAAAAGTTAATATGTAGTTTCTTCAATCTGAAAGGAGTATTGAAATATAACATTCATTACTATGTAAGTGGCTGTGTTGAATTTACAAAATAGGATTCACTATTTTAGTAGTCCGTGATCTTGACTCCTATATTTAGGGACAATTAAATATGCTAAGAAATAAATCTCCTCTCTAGTTTCCATATATCATACTTAGGCGAACATCGTTTGTGTAACGGCAGTAATAAGAAGTCGAATACAGATTCGATTAGATGGATTTATTTCAGACAATCGCTCGTACAGACAGACATGATAATGAGTAGCATACAAGCAGAACGAAGCAAAATAGAGAAGGCGAGCGAGTCAGCTGCACGCAATAAAGCGTAACTAACTATTTATAGTCATAAAAAATAAGCCAAACAAGTAATAAGCGAATCAAGCGTGAACTTACTTGAATAAAAACAACAAAGATATAGGCAAATGATTGACAAGATCAAGAAAGTAACTCCAGAAGAATGGATTAATTATTTGTTCAGAGTCTGAGGCATGCCCTGTGGGCTCGAAACATTTGTACACACACTATACTATACCCATTGATCAACAATATAGGGTCTACGTAAATTTTATGAAACATAATAATACAAATTCTTCTATTCAGAAGAATCGATTCTGTGAAGGTTACGTTTAAGATTCAATAATCAATGTTAATGAATAACAAATGTAGTTTAGACTTCACCTGGTAGTAGTTTGATTGATCTCAAGTAAATTTCATTCACAGATTACACTTACTCATTAGAAAACATTGTTTCGGTCAACAACAACTATTCTTCTCTTGTTTATTCGTCATCAGTTAATTTATTATTCGTTAAAAAATATCCTCACAGGGTTTTTTTAATCTTAGATTTGTTTAAATAAAGTTATGATGTTAAAAAAATACAGAAATAGGAGTGTTTAAAGTATTTCTGATCTTATTCATTATTTTTAAAAAAACACAGAATATATTTCGTGAAATTTATACATCACAAGAGAATATCAGCTGTGCGCATCCACGACTCCTGCACTACGCAGTACTCGAACCCAGGAACTTCGGTCTGGCGCGCAAACGCCTAACCTCTGGACTACTTACCTGTGTTATTGTCTAACTTCGAACAATTCACGGAGTTGCACAACCTCATACACAGTCTTCGGTAGTTACTGTCTACACCCGAACAGGTCACAACTTCCCACTAGGACTCGGAGAAGATTCCTCACGATGCTAATCACCAGAGAACACAGATAATTTCATTACGGGGTTGTGAAGATTGTTAAGTAACACATTTGAAATCATGAATCGATCAGTATTAGATTACTATTAGAAGCCTAAGCCCCATACCAAGACGAAGCGTCCGTCTTTCAGTGCTACTAGGTTTCTAATGACGTTCTAACATTAATTGATTCATGGTTTCAAATCTGTTACTTAACAATCTTCACAACCCTGTAATGAAAAAATTTTACGCAATAAATAAATGATGAAGAGATAAACAACATTGGGAGAGGTGAGAAAATTTGTTAAATAGTAGTTGACTGATTGTTTAAAAATCAATTAAAATAGAGAAAAAAGAATATTTTTTCACTTGTCCCTTCTTGTATGATCAATTTATTGAATACTGTCAATGATATAATTTAATGAATAATTAAAATATAACTGATTTGAGATGCACTGATAGTTTTTTTTTTAAACATTGAACAATTTAATGCCAATATCTTTGAATATTATACTCTAATGAATTATTGATTCAAATTGAATTTAAAAAACAATGCAACTTGCTCTTTTCAATATTATCATTTTATTTGAATTGAAAAATTAAACTTAAATTTTATTATTATTATGATTATTATTACTAGTATTTCAGTACGATTCTATTTCCTTAACCAAATTTATTTCAACTTTAGACATAATTTCTAGTGTACTGTAGATTATGATGATTTTTTAAAAAAACTAACGTATTCAATGATCATGCTTTTTATATGATTATAAATAAGATTTCCAATTATTTTGCTTTTGATAATCAGAAATGAACTCAGTAACTCAATGGATAACGCACTTAGTATTTCAAGCAAAATGTACTGCGTCTGAGTCCCGATGTAAATATCAACACTGTAATGACGGTATGTCCAGCTGTTGAGTTACAAATAAAAAGAACAGTATATCGTGGATTCTAATGTTAGCCACAATCCATTCATGTCGATTTGTTAGATAAGTTTATGTATACAAACTGGTAAATAACCTGTTGACTGATAGCAAACTTATCAGATTCTATATGAAAACCTCCCCTAACACTTTTTATAAATTTGAATGCGTGATAGGTCGTTGAAATGAATTATTAGTAACTTGTAATTCGTAAACACTTAAGATTCAAGTATAGCCTTTTAGGTACACATATAACGACGCAGTAACGACCTGCTCTAACCTCTGAGTTATCAGTTTTCCAAATATGCTTTTGTTGCCATCAATTTTCCTATCGTGTATTTACCTTAATTTATTAATTATGTCCGTTAATTGAATGTAGTTTTTGTAATTTTAACAAAATGCTTGAAACTTAACGTGAGTCTTTTTATCAAGGAACTAGAGAAGTAACACCCCATTGACTTTGACTGTTGGAGAAATAAAAGCCTTTGGAAACAAGAATTATAAACCAAATATTATTAAACAATCAAAACAGATATCATGTAAATGAAAATGTTCGTGTACATTTAAAGATAAATATTTATTGACAATTAAACATTTTCCAAAGGCTGGTTATACATTCTATTTTACACTTGCTTGATTAAGGAAAGTTAGGTTTGTTTAGTTTGTTTATGGATATAATTGAATTGTAATGTGGCGAATAGTCTAAGTGATACAACACTGAATGCAACATCCCGATTTCTCAAGCACTCGGAGGTAGTTGAAAGAAGATCCTAAACCTACATTTCTTGCTACTTGATATTCGTCAGCTCAGAGGTAACATTTCTGTCTGTAAAGCCAAGTAATACGAGATTTGATCCACTGCGAAGTACTGGTTCCTTTACGATAACAGGTTTGCTTTGTTGAGAAATTTCAAACAGCATAAAACCTAGGTCAAAGTTTCCTGTCGGCTACTTCCAATTACTTAAAATCCCGACAGACAATTTTATATATTCATAAAGAGTGGAAATTCGGTTGTATGATCGCATGGATTGTTTTCAGCATTCTTTATGGTGTTATTAAATAAAACAAGCATAATTCTCATTAATATCAACTCATTAACAAATAGTGTAATAGAGAGCAGCATAATCAAGTTACAGTTTCTTTCTCCTAGTAAAAAATAATTATTACAATTATACAAAATACTAGATTCAAAAAAATCATTAGTCAATTAACTATAATTTCACAACTAGCATGATCATGCAAAACACATGTTTGTTTTTTTTTCATAGACAAGTCATATGCCAGTAAAATCAATAACAAACTATTCAACTACATTTATATTTTCATCATTTTAGTTTATAATATATGATAGCTATTGAAAATTGAATTTAACTAAAATGTAACCGGATAAATTGAATGCAAAACAAAGCTGAAATTCAATAGGTTGAGATACCGCGTAAGATTATCTGTCAAATTATTTTCACATATACTATATTGATGAGTTTTTTTTAATTGTTCTTATTATCAACATCATCATCATCATCACTGGTTAATTGTCGTTTATCCTTTTTTTTTAGAAAAAACAAACAAACATTATTCTCCAATGATCAATAAAGTAGGAGAATTTGTTAATGCCGTTTTTATTTTTTATTTTTCTTGTTTGAATAAAATGTTTTATGATTTGCACGGTACATTTCGTTAAATGAATCATTGATGCATTGAACAATACTACTGTTACTACTACTACTACTAATAATAATAATAATAATAATAAACATAAAAGTATCACTAATGTCTATCATAAAAGTAGTATGTGAAATGATTATGATTATTATTATTATTTTGAACATACTGCAGTTTTATTTGTTTGTTTGTTTGTCTTTTTTCTCACAACATCTATCAAGATAAAACCAAATTGAATCTTGACTAACATGCTTGTTGTCGTCATTGTTATTATTATTATTATTATTATTATTATTGAAAATATAACAACCGTATTAGAAAAATAATGAAGTGTACAACGTTTTATAGATTTAGTAAGCAAGTAACTATTTTCCATTAAAAAAATCTACTGTATGTGTTTAATTTTTGTTTTAATCTTCCACTGTGAATAAACTACAGTATACTGCCGATCAAATTGTCAAACATTCACCTAGAAAACTACATTGGTTCACAATGTTATCTACAAAAATGAAAACAGATCGTTCTCATAACACAAAGAGAGAGAAATCATAAGTCATTTTTGATGAGGAAAAAAAAACTATTCAAGCAAATATATTACTGTTGCTATCGTTAAAATATCCACTTGTATAAATAATACATCATCTGTATGCCGACTAGTTTCTGTGTGTGTGTGTGCGTGTGCATTTGCTTGTACCAGTTTTGCTCATTGATAAATAAATGTTTCTTGTGTATAAGTAAATATTCTTGTGGTGGGTGTATAATGCCCAAACACGTATCTATGACAAATGTAAGCATATAGTTATCAGAATTGAAAAACAAAATCACCAGAAAAATTATACCAAATAATAATAATAATAATCATAATAAAGTTTGTCTGTTTCTTATTTCAGTTGTATTTTTTTTCCTGTTCAATAAAAACGTATCAAATTTAATGAATGGATTTTTTCCCTGTTTCAATTGTCTGTAATGTTTTTACTTAAAGGGTTAACAACTAAAAACAAATTCACGATTGTTTGTGAGAAATGCGAAAAAAAATATCAGAGAGAGAGAGAAATGGTTAGTAGCAAAAAGAGAAAAAAATAATCAAGTTCAATGGTGTAATTGTTTCAATATACTTTTTTTGGTTTGGTGGTGGTCAGGGGTGTGAAGGATGGAGAAATAGTCAAAAATTACATTTGACATGGTAATCGTTCTTTGCATTTTTAGTCTCACTGATTCTAAATTTATGAGAAGATAACTGAAAAAATTATTTCACTTATAAGTATTTGTATTCCGTGCATCTATCATTATAGGGTTTTTTATCAAATGACAAATTACAAAGTTACTAAACAACTGTTTCATTGTAGTTTTTTCAGCGGTGAACGCTGTAAGTAATCAAATTGATTTGAATGAAAAGTGTGGAAATTTTTACCGAAAAGAAAAATCATGAATTCACTAGTTGGCATTTCTAACCTTGTAGTGCTGCACAACACGAACTGATCTTATTTAGATCACGTTTAAAAATTGGAAATCACTAGATAATTGTGTTATTCTAGTATAATGCTTGTAAGTATTGAATGTTTACGACCGCTATCGGTGGTCAAATGAACTCAGGAGGATTAAGTAACATTTAAATTATTGTGTGTGCAAATAGTAGCTTAAATTTCTAACTTCAATCTATTCACCATCTATTGCTTCTTAGTTTTCAGTTGTTGCTTCAAAAACGTCAGTCCATGGTGTAAATCAAAACATTGATCAATCTCAAGGAACTAGTTATGCTCGTCACTTGATATGCTTGAAACTAGTAAGAGTTCACCTCAGTCAATGAACCAGAACGAGACAATGAACTAGTGTCTGGGTAGGCTACTCAGATCCGTTGCCCCAAAGGAACTGACGAAAAAGTCTTGATATAGAGTAGAAAGTGTATTCTACAAACACTCAGATAGCACAATGCAATCAAGCACACAAATCGCGTTTATTTATACATCATAGAAACGTCCTTGGGAGAGTCACAAAAAAAGCTCACTAAAATATCACAGTAACCAATCACAGCCATGGATTTTCCTGGTGGGAAATGTGATCTCAAGATCAACTGATCAGCTCATGAATAAAATCCAAAATTAAGACATTTATTAAGTGAGCTCTGGGGATCTAACATCCCCAACAGAACTCCTTGTGCTACTGATTGTCAACTTTATTGAAATTATGATTTCGAAAATAATTCTCCAATGAACGATAAGCAGCACCATTTTTCTAATCCAGAATTTTATTAATTTCACTGGCGATTGTGATCTTTAACTAGAAAGATCAACTCTACAGTTATTCACTTCTGAACATCATAAAGATCACCACTCCTTGAAATGGTTTCGTTGAGATTCATTAAAATTATTAGAATTAACAATATGGTGTTAATAATCAAACTTTGAGACCTCTAGACATATCCCTATATCCATTGATATGAACAGTGAACTATTACCCATGAATGTTGTCTGAAAAGCATTACTGAAATTAAAACAATTCAGTTGATTGTTTGTACCAATAACCTTAAGTCACTCAGTATGACTGATATCTTGATGATCAGATTTACATTACTACAAATAATCTAGGTACTTTGAAACAATTCAAGTAACCTGAGAAGATCAATGGTAGATTATGAGTTTAACTAGATTACATTTTTAGTAAAAAGTAAAGAAATCTGCATTTGATAGAACATTCCTCTAATCCACTTAAATTGATTGAGTATTAAATAGTGTAACATAACGACAGGTTGACAAACCGTTAGAAGACAATTAGAAAGAAACTCTAAACATAAAATCTCTTCTGATTTGTTTTCATCAACAAGTTATATCTTTATAAGTACATGGGCAAGTGATTCATCCTCTAAGATTCATACCTTAATGTTTTAGTCAAATTATTATCATTGAGCTGTTGGGCTGAAGCTTTTCAAAATGGAAACATTACACTTTAATGATTTGTATTGTTTGTACTGTAGTTGATACAATCTTTAATTCCAAGGTGGATATTGTTCAATATTCATTGAAGCAAGCATTTTGTAAAATGTCATTAGACACTAACTACTTAACGTAATCCACGCTATTAATGTAATTTATTCAACAATTAAAAACAAGATCAACGTATACATTGATAATAATACTGATAATAATATTACTTTACTTACTTACTGACGCCTGTTACCGTCAATTGAGCATAGGTCGCCCACTAGTTTTCTCCAACCAACTCTAGCATGGGGTTCCCTTTCCACTTCTGTTCAATTTTTTTCATTCCTCTCATATCTTTCTCTATTTCTCAGGGTAATGTGTTCCTTGACCTTCATCTTTTCCTTTTGCTCTTCGGGGCTACTGCCGGTCCCAAGCCCGGATAAAGGAGGATGGTTGGGCATGGGGTTGGCGACCACATCCCGTCAAAAAACTAACTTGCCAAAAAAAAACACTAACCAGAAGAAATAATTGATAATAATATACTTTTTTACAATTAATTAAAGTGTTTTTAATTGCATTCTAGATAAAGTTTTCAGTGGATTATTTTATTCAATATAACAAGACTACTTATTGCACAAGAGATTGCTCTAGAAGTGTAGAAGAGCACAAAATATCACTTAGTAGTATGTTAGTTATACAAAAGTTTTTCTTTTGATTCTCTTATTTTCAAATGATTCAGATAAAATGTTTTTTTAAATGGTTTTTTTTCTATACAACCTTGAGAACAATTCCTTTAGGTATCAGATGATAATTTTCTTTAAAATATGCGTTAATAATCACATTTTATTCATTCAAATTTATATTGAAATATGTTTGATGGTTATATTCTTAATATTAATTGGGAAATAATCATTCAAAACCACATGAAACAATTGTCTAAGGAGTATACAGCCATTTCTTCAAAAGTTCATTAGCTAGTGTACATCCAGTTTACAATAGTGATTATATTTCCGTATATCATGTGAACTTAGCTGTATTATCATTATGAATGAATTTCATATTTTCAGTATAAAAAATTAACTAATTTATTAGCCCCTGTATTTATTCTTGATGTTCCCTCAAATCTTAAACTTTTTAATTCCTTATCACTTTATCTTTTTCTTTTTAAATATATTTCACTAGATCCTACTTATTGAATGTTATCTTGGAGCCCTAATCTCTCCGATTACTGCGATTACCTTTACACCTCTACTACTATGGGATTTGAATGGACAATCACATCTATGTGTGCTAATGTGGTAACGCAACCGGAACTGAACTGACGCACGTACGTACGTACAAAGTTCCACGTTGCTGTTGATTGATTAGCCCCTGCTATGACTTAACTTGATCATAGATGAACACTGTTGAAGAGTCAAATACTAGGACGAAACATCCGTCCAGTACTTTCTGACTATCATTGATTACCCATTCAAACTAAACCAATGATATCAAACTTGAAAATCATTACAACTAATACAAAAACACTGTAGTCATATGAAGATACAATTTATAACATACATGATTATTCACAACTTGTATACAATGGTAATTGCAATAAAACAAACACATTTGAAAATTGTTTTTTTCAATATTCAATGGTTTCTTTATAGATTTATTAATAAACCAAATCAATTGATTTGTTTTGTCGGCATAATGATATATATGTATATTTATGTATATGAATTGCTTTTGCATCCAATATAAAGAGAATATAAACAGTTTTCACTGATTCTGTATTTTGGCATCATTCCAGGTGTATGATTCATTCAATGATATGGTTATGCTGCCTTGGTTACTGGGATAAAAAAAGTGAATGACATGTATGTTATAAATGAATAATCTGAGAAAATAAATCTGAAATAAAAAAAAAAAGGAATACCAATATAATATAGACAATACAATACCAAATGATTGTAACACAGTTAATAATTATACATGAAATAATCATTAAACAGGTTTAGATGAAAGAAATATAGATTAAAAGCAACTGTGTGTTACAGTATTGAACTATTACAGTGAACAATGATTACGTGATATGTCTTGTGAAAAACTGCTAATGAATAGTAATATGTCAATAAAACACCATGTAGAGCCTTCTAGGTTTACTGCCTGTCCCAATCCCACACAAAGGAGGAGGATTGGGTTTGGGGTTAGCGATCCCATCACGTAGAGAATCAACTCCCTAAAAAACGATAACCAGAAAAGTCATCATTTACAAGAGTTATGACGTCTTATGATGGAAGCTGAGTTTCTTCGGGAGTCTCGAAACAGATGTAACTTTTAACAACCTGAGCAACCATGCCTTCAACAAAATGGTTAGAGGCTGAACTATAATTTCACACTAACGAATGCATAAAGCCACATGGATTTCACCGGATCACACCACTTGGAATTAAATCGATCACATCTCCATAAATATAAAGTTTACAAGGACGATGAAGGACGTGAGAACCAAGAGAGAAGCTAACATAGCTGTAGATCACGAATTAAGGGTGGCCAAGATGTAACCGAATCTAAAAAAGCACTTGTCACGTGGTTGTTTCTTTGGAATACTGGGAAAGTCAACCAAATCAATACAGTTCTCAGAAATGTGTTGCAGGCCTTTCACAATCTTTACGATGAATAGAAAACTACGATGGAGAACAACCAGAAAGGGATCAAGGAAGCAGTCACTTCGACATATCACGAGGTTCTGAGCCACAAGAAGCAATTTTATTATATGGGAGGGAACTTGGAGAACTACAGAAGACATTACTAAAAAGATACAGATGTTTATTAACAGTTGTCTACACAAGATATCGAGGATTCGTCAACCAGACACCTTCAGCAATAACTTACTGTCGGAAAGAAAAAAACCAACTTCTAGCTAAGGAGGGAGTTGGGAAAAGTTCTGCAGGTGGATAGGTCACATACTGAGGAAATCCACCATCTGCAACACAAAGCAAGCCCTAACTCGAAGGACATTGCTTTTTCCCTAGTGAATGTTGAAACCTACTTTTGCAGAGGCTACTGCTGCTCCTACAATGGCCGTCTCTACACACAGTTGTTGCTATGTGTGGGATAAAAAAGCTAGATTATCTGGGATATCCAAACCATTCAGCTGTATCCGAGCTCTCCACTGTATTCCGTGATTCCTCTCAGCTATTGACATTTTCATAATCTAGTCAACCACGTTAAGAACGAAAAACGGCAAGGAGTAAGCAGCCCTGCCTGACATCATTCTTCCCTTAAAATGAGTCTGCGAGCTCTACTCCATGCACAATTCATTTTTTATTGATCGAACTCTATCAGTCATAGCTTTGTTCTAGTATATTGTGACATTCAACTCGAAGTAAAGTACCATCAACAATTCAAGCTATTTCATTCGGTAATCAAAATAAATCTTATTTTGATCGATAATATGTTGTTCATTCATTAAATCATTCCTAGCAATCAATAATCTACTACACGATCTGATCTGATTAAATCAATCAACCTCTAACTTATTCACAATACATTTAATTATTTAGCAACTTTGAATTCAAGAAGAAATAAACACATAAAGCAATTTATTCACACTGATTAGAAGACTTCAACTAAGTTTTTATTTTCCAAGTTGAAATTGTTTATTTGATCAAATAATAATAACAACAACAACGAGAATAACAAAGGTTAAAAGAGCATACCATGAAAATATCATGAAGAAGAAGAAGTGGAAAAAGGAAACAGAAACAGAAAGAAAAAAACAACAACATGAACTATTGAAAAAAAATAAGGAAAATGAAAGTAAGTATACAATGCATTGAAAAGACTAGAGAGTAACATGTTCATTATTTATCAATAACAACTGTCATTATAGCAATTCACAATCATGTTTGTATTTTGTTAGGATAATTTTATACAAGTTGTTTTATTCACTAAATAGTTGTTTATGATTTAATTTATTTAATGAAAACAGTCAATCAAAAATTAATAATAATAATAATAATTTTTTTTTAAAATAATAATAAAAGAGGAAATGAAAAAATAGAGGTAAATACAAGTTGGAAGTAAATTTTATTTAACTTTATCTGTGGTGCGCGCTACTTATAAGTAGTATATGACGTGAGTGAAAACGTAATGTCTGGCAGCAGAAGATGCGAGAAGATCAAGAAAGGAAGAGTTGGAACACAATGGGATTTGTATGAAACGCACGAATAGGGAAATGTCAGACAATGGATTGATGATGGATTGAAGATTTGCAAATTAACCGTTTACGATATGGTTTTCCTATTTTACTGATTAACTCTGTAATTTGCGATAAATACAATTCGGTTGCCCTCACCTGTGTTCTCCTTCACTACATATCTAATACAATTTAATGAAATGTGCATAGTTAATGAGAGAGATAAGCAGTTCTATGTATAGAATCAAATCACACACATATACATACATGTAAAGTTAAGCAACGACATAACAAAAATGTGTACACTGTTTATTTTCTAATTTTTGTTAGTTGACTATCAATTTGATGTTGACCATAGTTTGATGTTCAATAGACGATAACATCGATTAATATTATTCATCTAATATAATTATAATTTAAATGAAATGTGATTTTCTAGAGGTAATTTTAATTTGTAGGAAAAAAGATTTTATTCTTATGATTGATTTCATTAAGGGTACCATTGGAAACTTGAAAATGTTGAAAATAGCATAGCATGTGCTCAAAACTTTATCAGAGATCGAGCTCTAAAGTTGCTGATTATTGAAATCGTTGGAACATTGTAGTATCATTCTACATTAAAATGAAACAAATACTCAGTTGTTTCTTGTTTTGAATAATTAGAATATAATATGGGTAATCAGTTTTAAAGTTTCAATGCAAATATCGACATTACAATGCATTTTAATGTATGTACTAGATTTGTTAGTGGATTGCTATGCAAAAATATGATAATGAAGGTAATGATTGATTTATGATTTTAGTGATAAACAGCAATCTCCATAAGTCTAAATGAAAAATCATACAATGTACTCTATAGTGACAAGATTCATGAAGAAATTCTCAGAGATCTAGTGAGAAGACGTGATCGGTGGAGTTCAACCCAGTTGGGTGTAGATAGTAACTGCCGAAGACAAATGAGTGAGGTTGCGCAAAATCCTTAGATTGATCAGATGTAGACAATAATATTGTTGGATGCCGGTTCAGTGATCCATAGGTTAGGCGTTTGCACACAAAACGGAAAGTCCTAGGTTCGCACCCTGTGAGTAGCAGGAGTCGTGGGTGCCCCCTGCTAATAAGTCCCATGCAATGACGAAACGGCCATCCATTGCTTCTAGGTTTCTAATGGTGATCTGACTGACTAATTCATGATCTCAGTAAGCAAACACTTAAACTAACTTCGTGTTTGTGATTATTACATTTAAAAAAAGAATTCGACGAATCATTATCATTATCAGTTAATGGCTAATAATTACAATTTATAGTTTTATACACTTGTGTGCATTTTCATATTTCAACAAACTTTTTTTTTTGATTTTTTTGTTAGAAATTTTCACTGGAATAATTAATTCAACTGTACAGTTATAAAATATTCTAAACGAATAGAATTCTAATTTGAATGGAAGTCAAATATTATAATCAAAATAATCAAGTCCATTTATTGATAACTGATTACAAAATTAGTAATATTATTGATTGATCTCATCAAGCTATTCACATTTGTACTATTAGAATTATGTAAATCAAGTGGTAGTCATAATCACATACTCACTCATGACTAGTTTTATAAATAAACAACTCGATATTGACTTCTATCTGAAGTTTGTGCTGATGATGTTGTTCAGAAGAATAACAATGAAAGCTCCACATTCAAAATATCCTAGCTCAGAGAACGAAACACCACTACAAACAGTCTATGTGTGCATATTATATTCACATGACTGTTGTGATTCAAGTTATTGACTTATCTAGTTGAATTATATTAAAATGAGATGAATCATGTGACAGATAATTCCTGTGAATTGATTGGTTAATTTGTACACCTTCATCAACTATACTGTACTCATATTCCCGTGTAATTATTGTTAGTATCCATTTATACTTATCAATTACATTTTCCTTATATTAATGTTTGTCTGTTTGCAATTGTCTATACACCTATTCTATTGTCTATTTGACATATAGAACTTGGATTAACAATTTTATCCCTGTGCTTGACAGTACGGACTCCTATTGATGAACATTTTAGAGTATGATTAGAAATATTTAAGGGATTGTGATGGAGTTTCATTCTCTGAGCTCCATAATTTAGCTATGCAGCTCTTTCATTGTTTTTCTGAACAACATTGTCAGCACAAAGTTCAGATAGACGTAAAGTATTCGGATAAATGATTGAAACACTTTTAGATACAACAGTAGTCAACAGTATGTTATCGGTATCCGTAAGGACGTTCTAAACGATATAGCAGGTACTTTGTAAGTTCAGCTCGAAATGAAAGATTTGATTCAGCCTTTTTCTATTTACCTTTTTTATGATTTTCTATTTGTAAACAAATATTTAGGATGTTTTTTTTTCCAGTAGATTTTAACTTTGACTTTGTTATTAAAACCATTGAACAATTGAATTATCCAAATACAATATGTTACATGAAATGAAATGAAATGAGAAATTCTATTCAACTGGAATTAATCAACAATTAAATATCTTCATAAAATTAACATAAATTCATTTTACATTTTTTTCTCTAAACTAGAATTAGTCATTTCTAATCATTAATAAGTAAGTGATTATTTTATTGATTAGAGCAACATCGTAAGATAATCCTTATCAGATATATATATGCATATGTATGCATAAGAGAAAGTAAGGAAAAAGCTCATTGTTTGTAGTTTGTAACCTTGGTTTCGATGGAAAAAAAATTAAAGTTTTTTTTAAAACAAAAGCAATTCAAGGTTAAAGTAATGTACCCACACACGTAAAACGAAAACTAGTTACACTATGATATATTTGATGATAAATCTATATTTTATCAATTTGAAAAAGAATCCATTTAAATTTTGCTTCAGCGAATTTTTTGTTCATTTAGTTTTCATTGCTGTTATACTACACACATGATCTAACCTTCGAGGAAGAAAGTCACCGATGGTTAGAGACCTTGAATGGCATGGCTCAAAATCGTTTGCAATGGCGCAGGTGCATCCATTTGTTGAGCTCTCTCAAATTCTAATCTTCTGGATTCGTCAGCACCTCTACCTTTGTCTTTCTAACCTTATCTCACGGAATTATACTTCTTGAATAATATCTTCGAACCCTAGTCTTCTTCATTACCATTACTACCTCTACTATCTCTATCACTATAGGATTTGATTTGACATTTGCGTCTCTGTGCTAATGTGGTATGGCAACATGAACTGATGTACGTACGTACGAAGTTCTACGTTGCAACTGACTGACTGACATTGTTGTTATAATTAAATAACTTAGTTCGTTTAGGCTGATACTAACCTTTTATCCGAATTCTCATAGTTTAAGGAGACTAAGTACATTGTGTTTTTTATTGATGTATTGAGTCAAATCAAATCATATCCGTTTTATTCTGTTAGAATTGTAACATTTATCAACATATATATCATTGAAATAAAAAACTAATTTCTCTTATCGATTTTACTGTTATTGATACAAGACCGAAGGTTTTGGGTTCAAATCCTGAGTAGTGCAGGAGTCGTGGATGTGCACTGCTGATGGGTCCCATACCAGGATGAAAAAAGGCCATCCAGTGCTTCCATGTTCCTAATGGTGATCTAACAATGATTGATTGGTGATTTCAATGTGCAACTTTGTAATTACTTATAGATTTCTGTATAGAACGTTAAACTAAAGATTTGATGTGTTTTAAAATGAGGTAAATACTTAACTATTGTTAAATAAACATTAAACATTGATATGCGTATATGATCAGACTGCTCTCTTTCCCGCTCATTTTTTCCTCAAATTATTTTGTTTTTACTTTTCATGGAATAAACAGTTGTTTCATTTGATTACAGTTAACTTATGCATATGTTATGATAATACGTATATATTGTGTAACATTTTCAAAAACTTTTCATTTGTTCATTTCAAAAATAATGCATGTTGACATGAAATCTGAATTAGCCATATTAAATCGTAATCATAATTGTAACTGTCACTAAAAAACGATTATATCAATTAGGATTAGACTTGTTTCTTTTAATTAGTATACTGTGGGCATAAAGCTATGGCAGTGTTGTCATTTGATTTTTTTTAAGAGAACATTATGTAGTCAAAGACAATAAATACATGCCCTATTGATAAGGTAATATGTAATTTTAATGATAATGTCATAATACAGTTATTATTATAGATTTATTTGATTGATTAACAATATTTTTATTGTGAACTAAAAAAATAACGATATATAGAGTAGATGAAGTATACAAATAATGTTTGGTCTTACGTCCTGGTGATACGTACTATAGGACTGATCCCTAGAATTTCATTAGAATATAGGATAGGAATATGTGCAAAAACTATTACAAGTGATATATATTGAAATGTTCCATGGAAATTATGAACTGATGTAAGTTAGATAACTACTGAGCACTGGGAAGTTATTAAGTTCTCGTACTGGACTTCTAAGTGCCTATGCACGATCCCGCATTCTAGAATCAAACCTAAGACCGTGGGTTTTCGAGCGCATACATTTGACATCTTGACTACTGTGCCGATATCTAATGGTGTTACATTTAATTTCAGTCAATCCAAGGTATTGTACGACCCTCATCCATTGTCTTCAATGGGTAATTGTCTCAAACCCAACACAGTTGAACTCCACTAGTGACAGTTTCTCACTAATTGGTTTGAATTATTTTTTCTGGTTGGCGTGTTTTTATCAAGTTAGTTTTCTACGGGATGAGGTCGCCTATACCATGCCCAACCCTCCTCCCTTATCCCGGCTTGGGACCGGCAGTTGCCCCAGAGGGGCCCCGGTTGGAGTTAGAGTTTCCCACTAGAACAGTAGAAATTTCCTCTCGAAACCAGTCTCTGGTGAGAAATATGATCATTATCAGTATGGAATTCTAGAGATCGGTTCATGATTTCAATCACATCCAACAAACTCCGCAACACCATATCGATAATACTGAAAAATGTTTACCATGATCTTTGTTGTTGAGAAATATGTTCACATTAGGAATAACTAACATTTGGTTTGACTGAACACTAAACGTAAACAAAAAAAAATTGTCAGTTATAAAAAAGCTACATCCCATAGATTCTCATCAAAGATGTTCATATAAACAACATGAAGGTTATGTGAAGATTATTTTAAAAAATTGTTTACATCTACAGAAGAATACAATATGAGATAATGTAAATATGTAATTAAAATGGAAGTTTCTTAATCTATAAACAAAGGGATTCATTGTCAATTCACAGTACAACTCATTGGTTTTCGTTTTTTGATTTAGTTTACTGATTTATGACAACTAACTTCATTTGTGAACAAGTTAAAATTAGCCAGTGTATTCAGAATCTTTCTTTTTTACATTATAATTACACTGTAATCAACAGTTTAATCTTGTTGTATGGTTAGATTTTTTTCTTTCCTTGTTGGATAAATTACTTTCACCATCATTGTTATACAATATTATAACTAATCCGGTTTTAACATATCATATCCTATTATTGACTGAGTGTTCGTAAATGATAAGTTGGTTAAATTGCCTGGTATTGCGCCTGTTACAGCTATCTCCACAGCAGCAGCAGCAGCTGAATTTGTAGATGCACACAGAGGAGGCCAACTTAGGTAACTTATCCATTGTTTGGGTAGACGTCGCTGGTCGACTTGAGAAGGTCGACGCAACTTTGGCTGAGTAGAATGTTCTGAAAAGTATCGCAGGCGATATCTCCATTGAATTGCAGGTTAATAAATAAAGGCTTCTTTTGAGTGGTCAAAGTTTCTGACTACATTTTTACATTAAACATTATGCTTCCTTATGAATGCGTTAGGGTAGCCAATCTCGGTCAGTGAGCTGTTGATAAATTCCAGCTCCTGATTTAAAGTATCCGCTGAACAGATCATTTTTATTCTGCTATTGAGACATCTAACCAAATTTCTTTCGTAGCGGTTAGGTGTAAAAAATTAAAAGTGAATGTTTAGGCAAGCAAAGGGGATTTTTCTGTATACACTTCTACTTGGCAAGCCATCACTTCGCCTGCTTAGTGTGACGTCAAGGAAAGTCAGCTTCTTATCATACTCCTCTCCACCAGTGAAAGTGATTACCAATTGTATACTGTTGAATTATCCAATGAGTTTTTTTACTGATGCTCTGATCTACAATGATGAATGTGTCATCGACGTACCGGCAATATAGATCAGGTTTCTTAATAACCTCATTAAGTGGTCCATTTTCTAGCTTTGCTAGGAAGAGATCAGATAGAATTAGGCCTAGAGGTGAGCCCACAGCTATCCTGTCTATTGGTCTATAACAAGTGTTGTTGAATACAAAATGGAAGTTCATCGTTTATGTTAAGAGCAATTCTTTCAGGTAATCCTCAGGCATATACATGGGTATTATTCGAAACAAATTTGTAAAATCAAATAAAATGTTTTTATATTCATATTTCCTAATTTCAATGTTACATTTTTGTTTTCATTATTATTAAGTGATTTATGAAAGAATTATTTTTTAATTATGCTGAGTTTTATTATTATTATTATAACTGAATAAATTAATGTGCATAAAAATGAGCTGAATCAATATCATTTACAATGAGACCATGAGAAACGGACACTTTCTGATATTTGATGAATATAGACTGCATAATTAAATTAATGTTCACTAAAGTGTTATAAAGATTGTTGATTTGCTTTAAAATCAAGAATCGATCAATGTTAGATACCTTGAAGCTTCGTCCTAGTATGGGACTCATCAGCAGTGCGCACTGACGACTATCACTAATCGTATGAATTGAAACCAAGACCTCCGATCTTGCGCGCGTAAGCGCTTGGCCCCTGATCAGTGAGCCGGCTTCCATTAATATTAATGTCTAACTTCATTCAATCCATAGTCTTGCGCAACTTCATCCACTATATTCGATGAGCACTGCGTGACACCTGAACAGATCTGAACTCCACTGACTACGAAATAATACCTGATAATATACTAAAACATTCAGAACAAATCGAAACCATGTTCAAAAAAGTAATGATTTTATTGTTTTTTTGCATTGATCAACAAACGAAACTGTAATTAAGTTCATACCATAAAACTGTTATAATCGTTTAATAACTTTGCAGTGCTCAAGCTAAATTTCTGCAAGTCTGTTATCATTTAACATTTCAGTTTTTATTATTTTCAGGTAATTAATATGCATAAAATCATTAGTATTGTTATTGTCATTATTATTATTCAAACATTCCCCATGATAATTATTAGCAATAAAATGTGAATAAAATGAATTAAACCAATCTCTAATCCTTAATGTTTAGTCATAAAAGCCATGTGACAGAAAAAAACTGTATCAATGAAGAACTTGATTTTATCACTAAACTTGTACTGATTTTTATAAATAGTGGAAAGTGTAGAAAC
This sequence comes from Schistosoma turkestanicum, assembly GCA_944470395.2. Taxonomy (NCBI): domain Eukaryota; kingdom Metazoa; phylum Platyhelminthes; class Trematoda; order Strigeidida; family Schistosomatidae; genus Schistosoma; species Schistosoma turkestanicum. The sequence goes on from OX103973.1 coordinate 26,855,607, forward strand.
ACTTCAAAGTAGTCACCTCTGTGACCATCATTTGTGAAGCAATAATTAATGACAGATAACAAACGTTTAGGTGAACGATGAGATATTCTGCAATACATAATATGTATATGATGAGTAAATACTAAATTGAAAGAGGCGGTAAAGTTGAATTAGTTCTTAAGTACATACTTACTTACTTACTTACGCCTGTCACCCGCTACGGAGCATAGGTCGCACACCAGTATTCTCCAAACTACTCTGTCCTCGGCCTACCTTCACATTTTCATCTAATTTTTGTTCATTCTTCTCATATCTGTCTCTATTTCTCGGCATAATGTTTTCCTTTGCCTTCCTCTTTTCCTTTGACATTAAGGGCTTGTCTTGTGACGCAGTTGGGCTTTTTTCTCAATATTTATCCTATCCACTTCCACCGCTTCTTCCTGATTTAGTTTCTGCGCTGGGATCTGAATTGTTCTCTCCCGCAGTAGATGGTGTCTGGGAAGCGGATCCGAAGCATTTCACGTAGAAAACTGTTAATGATTACTTGAATTTTCTAGATGATGGCTTTTCGTAGTTATCCAAGTTTCCACCCCTTCGAGTAGAACTATCTTGACATTTGTATTGAAACTACTGACTTTGGTGTTTGTTAAGTATACATAAATGATGAATGACTAAAAAACTTATCAAAATAGTTCTCATTTGTCTAAATGTTAAACGAAATCATCAAAGAAAATCAGGTTAGTTGAATATAAACCTTAAGTTGACGTTGTCGTCATATCATCGTCCAAAAAAGGCAATCTTATTTGTTACAATTCAATATGAAAAAAAAATGGTTGAGCAAAATGTTGTGATCTAACCTACAACCACCATGCAAAATAACAATTCTCATCTGTTACAGACACATAAAATAGACTTTTAAGGCCGCGAATATAACATCATCTATCGGACTGATACCAAAAAATGAAACAAATTCCCCCCGCAACTAGTTTACATCAACTGATCTTAAATCTACTTATTACTTTTTTTTCTTCTTCTACATTTATTTATTGACTATGAAAAATTCCAATTTGTCTACACTGACGTCATATATGAAAAATAAACGAAATAAGATACACGGAGACATGATTGCAATTAATTTAAACAAATGTGGCTAACATTGATTGTTCTAGTCTATGAATGTTATTTTTTAGAAGAAAAAAGAAAGAATTCAAAAGCTCTCTTTCAATCATTTTCAAATTTGTATCTCTTAACTATCTATGTTTGTTTATAGTATGATTATGTTTCAAATGTAAATCTATAACTACTATATGTGTGTGTGTGTTAGTAAGTAGTATGTTACTACTACAATTGAATCACAAAATCCTATTTTTTTTATTTTTATTTGTTCTAAACAAAATTCCATTTGATCCAATCAAATAAAAGTATGATTTTCTATGAAATTATGTATGAACGTTGAATTTTTATCCCCTTTTTCTACTTACTCATGATTATTTAGCCTTCTTTTCTCGGGTTTACCTATAATATTAGGTTGTTTATGGAAATTATCGAAAAATTTTTGTATATGAATTTATCCATTTCATGTACTTTCTGTTAGGTATGTATGTCTGTATGTGTCTTTGTGCGTTAGCTTGTTCGACTACATTTTTTCTGCATGCTTTAACGAAATTTAATGATTTGAAAATTTACGTTGACAGAATAACCTTGTACTATTATATATTATCACATGCTCGAATGAAGGTCATTTCATTTTTTTGTTGTTCAACTGAATTTTCAATTTATAGCTGCTTTACAGTTTATGTGGGTGTGTTTGCGTGTGTGTTTTGTATTCATCATAGAGTAATTAGACGAGAATGAATTCAGTTAATTTAGAGTTTTATACGATCTGTTAAATAAGTACATCCTAACTAATTAACATATTCTTATCATTAATATTTAATTCCATGATAATGTAGTATAGTAAAGAGTTAGGTGTTAAATTACGACTGGTGATTCAATGATCAATGTTTGAGGCTCATCAAAAGAGAACGTTGTTTAAATATGGAGATGTAAGCTTGAAATATGAACCAATGTTAGTAGAATTTGTAATTGTACATTTATTCTGTCTTTCATAATGATAGTTGTATGAATAAGTTCAGTAGGAAAAAAATTAATTTAAACTATGTAAGAGCTTACATACAATCAATTTACAATTTATTGAAAAATTAACTTATCTAACATCATGTATTCAATATATGTTATATTAAAATATATCAATGGTGAATAATTATTTTTTTATTGACTTGATCGTGGAAAGAGAGACAAGAATCAACTGTAAATATCATTAGATATGGGTTTCCTTCTAATCTAAAGTTCATCAGGGCTAAACAACAACACTACCATGTTGGGGAGCCCCGAAATATCTCTCAGAGATCGAGAAATTTCCAAGAAACGTCTCATCCAATCAGCTTCAAAAATAAAACTGTCTCAGAAACATATGGAAAATGCAGGATCACATGCTACAATTCTGATTGGGCATTTAACCATAGCGCTACTTTATTTAAAATGACTTTCGAGCCTTCCAAGTGCCCAAGGTCAAGAGGAATTATATAAAAACTCTGATTTTTTTGTAAATAGATTGACTTTGAAGTAAAACGTTCTCCTCGTAATTTACGCCCTTTCTCTTATGTCCAAATCGCAGTGTAGAAGAAGATAAAAATTGAGTCTTTCAGTTCATTTAGCAGACTTATCCGTGGCGACGGGAAAAACTATAATAAATATTACTTTTGACCAGTTAGAAGCCTGCATAGAACGTCAGCTGAAAAGGTGTGAACAGTCACAAATGATAATTTGGGAGGAAATAATGCAGAAAATGTGTCTGTCTGGTGAGCTTCAAGTAACACATACAAGTTCCTTTATTAATGCCATTCATGAATTTCACTCTGATGACCTGGTTGGTGTTGCTTTTGACTCATGGTTCCAGAGGTATGAGGATATGTTTTATTATTGATCTCTGAAGATTGAATCACGCTTCAAAAGTCAGAATACTTTTGAAAAAAAAACTTGAACTCTAAAATAACTTTATTCTTTTGAAGCAATGGGACTTTAGTTTTGATGAAACAATTAAAACCGTCTCAAATATTTTGAGAACAGCTATTTCTTTTTAATACCCAATTCTAATGCTTGAAGATAACGAAAGGACAGGGAGATGATTGGGTGGGGCATACAGGTAATATGAACTGAAAATGTCGTCTCTTATGATTGACGACCAGTTTAAGTGTCTGAAGCCTGTACTTATCGGAGGATTCTGATATTCGAACATGTATTCTAGGCAAACTTGAACACATACCCCAGCATTACCCTACAAGAACTGACTAGTGAGTGACATAGTCTGACGAATTTAAAGCATGAATCCTCGGTGATCAAGGATAGTAACCGATTCCAAAAACATAAACGCATGTAGTGCCTCCACATAAACTTGAGTTCGCTCATAGTTAATTTGATTAAGCCTTCCGATTAACTTATGTAACCAAGCTATTTGTATAGCAACAACCCATGTGTACCATTTGTATTGTTTACTGTCTGGTTTGTATGAGCTTGTACGACTGAGCATTGCTTACGCCTACGCGCTTACTCATCCTTTTCGCTTTAATGTTAATCTCTTAATATCCCTATGAACTCACATGACTTGTCTCGCTTCCTTTTGACCTTGTCAAGCATTCGTCGCTTCTATTCATGTGTGTGCATGCCTATTTCGCTTTGTCATGTCTGTCTTATTTTTGTCTGACTATATATTCTTAGTCATACTCTATCTATTGGAGTTGGCTCAACAGCCTTCTCCAATTCACGTCGCTTCATTCGTTTTATTCGCTGCTTCTCCGTTTCGCTTTGTAGTGTGTCCCAAAATAAACGTATCCAATACTTCGAATTCGTCTTCTGATTTATAAACCGTCAAACGCTATCTGGTAATGATTGTCTGAACGAGCTAATTACGAAGCTTAAGAACATGCAATAAATCGACACACTACACGCAGTCAAAAGAAAAGAGCCGCAAGTTTTCAGTAAACAAAATTATCTTAATGACAGCTATAAGCTATAATCTTCAAATTAACTGTGTGGTGGTTGGCATGTTATAAGGTTTGCCTGTTTAAAAAATCATCACTATATTAAAGTTCCAGAAAAAGGCATAAAGAAAGCCAGTGAAAACTCAAAGATATCGCTGTTAACTGAAAGTATATTCGAAAAGATTAAAACCACGAACAACCAAAGAAACAATAGCTCTAACAATAGCGGCTTATTTTCTTTTGAGATTAATGGCTATCACGCTCTCTTACAGATGGATATGGCTTCTGGCATAACGGTCATAAGTAGGAGAAGATCATCGGAGAAAATCGAGAGACCAGAAATCTACCAAGCTGAACAATCAGCTCACACTATATGGTAGGATGTTAAACATTGTTGGTGAGATGCAGTGGGAAGTAATGGTTAAGAAAATAACTGAGAAACAAGTAATATTTCTAACAGAATATTCACTTTTTGATTTACTCGAACTCGACTAGATAGAAAAGTTTAAACTGACTGATTGTCCCATCTACATGATCTGCAACAATATGGAAGTGGACAAGGAAAACTTGATCGATGCATCATTTGGTGATGGGTAGAGAGAATTTTCTAAATCGTGAGCTATTCTCACCATGAGATTTTATGAAATAATTATCATTAGGTTTTGTATCGAATAGAATCTCGGTTTATTTTGTTTCGTTCATAAGTATGTACATAAAATGTATTTTTTAAGTTCGTATGTTTGTCTATTGGTTTGTTTGTTTGCTCGCTTTCATTTATTGATTTATTAAATAATTGAGAATTTTTATTCGTTTGTTCAGATGTTTTGTTTTATTTCAATGATGTTACAATCTTGATGTTGTCTATTGATTTTGGAATATTTCTCAGTTAATTATAAATTAGATTTTCAGTGACACTTACAATAATAATGATATTGATAAATGGCGAATGTACGTATTGTCTGAATATAAAACTTGGTTAAGCCTAAAGTACTACCAACTACTTTCCATTATCGTAATGCTTGGAAGGGATCAAGATGAACAACCCCTGAGTCTAGGTCTCAAGTGACCGAATGCGGTCAACTCTAAGGGAGATTTAGTACACATAATAGTGGTCACTATGTGGTGAGCGATCAATTGTACGTACACATAAGTCCTGCAGGACTTGAGTGACTGTAAAGCTAGGTGACACGGGGTCGAATCCATCAGTAAACATCAATTCTTTCAGGATTACAAGGGATATCGTACTGACGAGTGCCTTAAAGTAAGAAACCTAGATGTACAGTTTCCTATTGACTGCTTTCAACAACCACTTCAAAAGTTTATTCCCATTCACAAAAGCGCATTGTAGTGAAATGATTGATGTACACTGTCATCGATAATTCTGATCAGCGATGCATAAAATTTATGAAAATATTTGAGAAAATGTCCATATTTGATGAATTTTTCTTCAAAAATCAATTTCGTTAATAATGACTGTTTGGTTACGGATTAATAATTTCGAGATAAGTTCCCAAAAATTCCATTTTATGATAGCAATCAATGGAGTTGGCTAGATTAAAAGTGTTCTGAGATTTTAGAGTGATACTGAACCCTTGTGTTCAATGTGAGTTCTATCGTAGGATGAAACAGCTGACTAGTTCTTTCAGATTTCCAATGATGATTTAATATTGATCAGCTTATGAATTCAACGAAACTCCACAATTTTCATATGCTTATACTACTACCCTATATTACAAATAACTGCCGGATGACGAAATTTCGATTATTCAGTGATTGACAAGACTTGAATGTGTTGAGTCTTCTCCTTTATGAGATTATTTCTATTCGCCATCAATCTAGTGAGCATTAGTTTCAATGGTTTTCAAAGTTAATATTCACTGTAATGTAAACTGTAATCTGATACAAATTCATTTCTGCTAACCATTGAATTAACTATGGCATATCATACTGTAGTCATATGCATTTTGTCTTGTTAACAAAATACAATCGGTGGTAAGGAAGTGGTTACACTGAAAACAGTTAATCATGATGAAAACCAGTCTAGCACAATGATGAATTGCTGAAGCTAATTGTGTCATTGAATGATGGAACTGCTTACTGTGTATCCCTTTCGTGTTTGTAAAACTATACCAGCAGTTATCATAAGATGACATTGGTTGACACTATAGAGAAATGTTCAAACTGGAAGTAGTTCAATAGCCTATAGGTATTATTATTTTCAAGCTATTACAACAACAAGTAGGCAGCTTTTGAGTTCTTCCAACAACTGAACTTCTCTCAACTGTAAGCATCATATATAAAGGAGCATCGTAGTGATAGGATTTATTTTTTTAAATATATTTTACTTTGTTACCAGTCAATCTCAAATTTCAGTAGAAGATTTAATTGATAAGAAAAATAGATTATGTTTACTTGTAATTCAATGCCAACTACAATTTGTTTATCGTTTATTTAATACAAATGATTAAGAGTCCATGTTCTGTTGATAAGTACACAAATGTTACAGTTTGATTCGCTGATCGGTTATATCAAACGAAATGCTTCTTATTTATTATTAGTTTCACATAAGAAATCATTGAACTGAATATTAAAAATAGATGAACTTAAAAGAAGTATTTCTAACTAACCCTACATCTGGATAGTTCAATACATCTATATATATATATATATATATATATATTAAAGTACAATAATATTGAGAGCACTTATCAATAATGATTTGATTTCGTTATAATATAGTTCTGTTATTGAAAGGTAAACACACATGAAATGTCAATTAGTAACTGTCAAAATTTTGATTGCATCATCAGTGTTATTTATTATTGAAAGAAAAAATGAGTGTTTTAATTTTATCCAAAATGTTTAGTGTTATTTAGTCAATGAATCTAACAGTTTTTGTACAGAAATTTATTAGATTTCTTAGTATGAATAGTGCGGCTAGAAAAAACAAATTGCAACCTGAGTATCACGTGCAATTTTACTTATGGAGTTTAAAAGATTGTAGCGTTTCACTGAAATCATGAATCGATCATTCTTAGACTATCATTGAAAACCTGAAAGCGCTGAAAAGCTGTTTTGTCCTAATATGAGACTTATCAACAGTGCGCATCTACGCATCCCTCCGCTCGCGCGAGTCGAACCCAGGACCTTAGGTCTTGAGAGTGAACTCTTAACCTCTAGACCACTGAACTGAAATCAAACAGTCTTAATAGTTAACTCTAATCAATCGAATGACTTCGGTAGGTACCTGTCTACACCTAACGGTGTTGTTTAATGAGAAATGATGAAATTCATAATTTCATTCAAAACACAGAGTTTCACTTTGCAAAAATGTGTACTTCAATGAACAGCACAAATATATAAACGAGAAAAGTCAATGGCCGCCTTTAATCACTGAAACTTATATAGTTACAACTATTAAGATGTAAATATATGCTTACTCTAAACAGTTTTAAACAGATAAAATAAAAAGACACTAGTTTTTTTTTAAAATATTAAAATTAGAAAATGATACCCACTTAGCCAAATGAATCTACTTTTATCCTAGCGTTTATGTTCACATTGTAACTAAGTTGGTCATTCTTCAATCAACCAATAGTAGACAACAATTGGTATTTCTACATAAGTATGATGAGTGTGAGCTTATTCAGTAATGACTGTCTGTTTATTTTCTGACTCGGAATTTAATCACTCTTCCTATTCAGCAAATGTAACGCTGTAAAGGAATTAAAACATAAAACAACTAGTCAAATGAAAAAGTTGACTTTTGGAAATAACGATAAAACAATTGTATTAGTTTGAATGGAAGATATTTCAAATTGGAATATATTTCTTATGTCTTAAAAATCTTTTAAAAAGTAATATTCTTCTTACAGTCCTAATTCCAATGTTTTAATAAACAGCAAAATACTATCAAAATATCTTATATTTTTCTCATTAAATAATAAAATTTCATAATAGCAGTCCGTAGTTATGCTTCTATTTCAATTGAACCTTTATTTTATTAAAACAAAAATAGATACATTGAATATAGTATTGATTATTGATTATTCATCACTGCATTAATTGATTAGCGAGTTAATTAATGAATCAATTAATTATCAATATTAATTATCAAATTTACACGTCACTTCTGTTTTTGTTTTTTTTTAAGAAAATAAAATTGTTTATCAATCAAATGAAATAATTCGAAAAAATCATAGAGTGATGCTGACATTTGATTTATTAAAATCAAATAAAAATCATTTTATTAACTGACAGTTGATTTTGATTATATAGCTTTAACCTTTCCAAGCAAATTCAATCATATCAACAAATAATACATGTGTGTAGATAGATGGGTAGTTAGTTGGTTAGGTAGGTAGGTAAGTAGATAAGTAGAATATACATTTATGCATATAATGCCGTTTTTTATTCTCTTCTAATCCTTGTGGCTTTTTCTTTTTAACTATTTGCCTCTAACCAACTTTGTGATTGATTATTACTATTATTATTATTATTGTAATTGCCATGCTTACAGATAGATACCATAACAACGGTCAACACTAACATCACGTTGATGAACTGAACCACAATGAAAGCAAATAAAACCTAACCTTAATCAGTTGATAGATTTTGATTTTACTAATTATTTAATAATCATTAATTTATTGCTTTGATTAAAAAAATTTTTAAAAAAAAAAAATAAAAGATCAACTAATATTATCATTTGTTTGCTCATTCACTCACTCATTCATTTATTTATTCCTAAATAAAATTCATACATACAAACAAAAATAAGTTATTAGTCTATTGATGAATTAATGTTGACTAGTTGAGATTATTCATAAACCAAATTAATAGAAAACGATTGATATATATGTGTGTGTGTGTGTATGAATGTATGTGCATATGTATGAGATTTCCTCATTTATTGATTAAAATGAACGTGGAATGCAAAGAACAAGGAGACTAATAATACATTAGGCATTGATAACGAGAACAATATAAACGAGCAAATATATATATATAAATATATATATATATATATATCAGTAGTAGAGATTAACTAAGCGTAAATAGATCGCTTTATTGCTAATTTACTTTTCACATACATTTTTATATGTGTGTATGTACATGTGAGTGTGTTACGAGGTAAGTAAGTAAGTAAGTAAGTATATGTAGGCATTTCAATTGGGTCTGTTTGTTTGTTTTCGGAAAAAAAAATTAGTATTTACTCAGAATTTATCCTCTCTATGCTTAGCTTTCTATTCTCTCTCACTCTATCTCAATTGAAGTCCAGATACGAATATAAAAAAAAACAAATATGAAAATAAACAATGATAAAAATATTGATTGAGATTTATTCATGAAGTATTTATCAATTAATTGTATTAGAATGTGAATAGATAAAAAGCAAAATAGAAACAAACTTCAATCACGCCCATTTGAAATGAAATGATGGTGCTTATGTTTTATTGTTTACAAGAATACCTTCTCTTATAGCATTTTATTTCTTTTGATGACCAAAAAAAAATAAAGTCATTATTTGAATTTTAAATAATATAATTGAATTGTGGTGACACAATCATAATGTTGTGTTGGACAACATCATGATTATTATTGTTAATATTGCTATTTTTATAATTTTCATACGTACGATTTCAACACATCAGGCGCCAATATTAAATTCATTCAGTACAAATTTTAAAAAAATAGTCTAATTAACGATAAAGATATGAGAATATAAAATGAGAAAAAAAGGAGAATGGTTGTAGTGTGAGCTACTTATAAGTAGTATATGACGTGAGTGTCAACGTAATGTCTGGCAGCCGAAGATGGGGAAAGATCAAAACAGGAAGAGTTAGAAAACAATGGAATTTGTATGAAATGCATGAATAGTGACAATGGATTAATGTTTGGCAACAGGAACAGTCCAGTTCGATAGGATGAACTGATAATTTGCAAATGAACAATTTACGATATGGTTTTCCAATTTTACTGAGTAACTCTGTAATTTCGCTAAATACAATTTGGTTGCCCCACCTGTGTTCTCATTCACTACACTACTAGTCTACTACTAGTTTTGGTAGTTCTATTTAACATTAGCTGATGTTATCTATGACGTCGTGAATAACACTGAGAGAAAGTTCTAAAAAAAAAAATGAAATTTTCAACTTTACTCAACAGTTCATTATTAGTAATAATAAAAAATAGTGTGAATTATTAAGCCCTTTAAGGCAAATACTTAGAAAATGTACTTAAGAAAATAAATGTCAAGTTTCCTTGATAGTAGGAAATATAATTTAGCTGGACAAATAAATCATTGTATAACGGACAATTTTGTGTGAAAGACAAAATGACCTTTATATCATTTTTCTTAGCCGATAAACAAATGAAAATATTAACACACTGTTTCGGTAAGAAATTTTTTATCCAAGCTTAAATTCACACGATCATATCAATGCTAGGTAAATTAAGAAAAAAAATTTCTCATATGTTATTATAACTTTGATAATCGATCATATTCATTGTATTCTGTTTAAGCTAGTGATATGCTCGTCAATTCATATGCTTGAAGGCTATTACGAATTCATCTTAATCGGTAAACGAGAGCGAAGACAAATGATCCAGTGGCATGATAGGCTATACTAATCCATTTGTCCCCGACCCGCCTAACTAGATCAAGACGTCTTGATAAGGCGTAGAAAGTGTATTCTACAAGCACCCAGAAAATATGAGGTTCACAAGCACACAAATCGAGTTTATTCATACATCATAGAAACGTCCTTGGGAGAGCCACGAAAATAGCGTACTAAAATACTACGTCAATAACAGTCAAGGGTTTTCCGAGTGGGAAATGTAATCTCAACATCAAATGATCAGCACATGCTCGAAAGCATAAAATCCAAAATTAGGACCTTTATCAAGTGAGCTCTGGGGATCCCCAACAGCTAGACCCATATCATACCCACATAATCAAACCATTGGGATTAAATCATCTATTGAAAAGTATACTTGGATTGTGAATCAACAAATCATTCAGAAATAAATATACTTTCTTTCTTTATAGATTGATCAAAAGACTTTCCATGAGATAAATCTTCTGTTACAATGTAAGATATATTCATCTACTTATATGAAGGAGACTTTGTTATAAATTAATAAATCAATACATGATAGTTTATTAGTTAAGTGTAGGATTGGGTTTTTATCGATGAATTCAGTGTAGTTGATGTATTTAAGTATTCAATAACAGCATCTGTTATTGTTAATGTTATCAAGTACAATAAAGATTAGAGTTATATCATCTATCTATTCAGTAATGAGAAATAGATTCAAAAAATTTGGTTAAATCTTCATCATTGAACCTAATTTACAACAACCAGTCAAACATTTCAACTGGAAACTATTTTACATTTGTAATTTAAAACTAGAGTAATTCGTGTGGAAATAATTTTTCAAATCTCTCACTTGTATATATATTTGTCACTTGTATAATACTTTCTGTATACTATATTAATGTTACGTATCTTCAGTACTATCAAAGTAAATAGAAGTGTTTGTTGTTACTATAATTTTCAGTGAGAGAAAATGTGAAGATGTTAGATGAAGTTAAGCGGAATTAATTCCCATTTAGTTATTTAGTAGGAGGCGAAAAGTTAGAATTTCATTATGGTTCTACAATGGTATATATATATAAGTCTGTTATTTCTTGTAGATCGTAGGTCATCGAACACGGTTCCCCAATCAGCTGTCACTTGCAGTTGCTTCCAAGTCCTGTTCATTCTTCTGTCTCCCATTCCAGGAGCAATATGTTTTTTGACCTTCTGCTTTTCTTCTCGCTTTGAAAACTCCATGCGATCCACAGTATCTTGTGCAGAAAACTGTTAACAAACACCTGAATCTTGTGAATGATGGCTTTCTTAGTTCTTCAAGTTTCCTCTCTACACAATAGAACAGCCTCGATGTTCTTATTGAAAATTGTGATTTAGGTGTAATTTGATAGCTGCATTGAGCTCCAAATGTTCTTCACTTGCTGCTTTTACTTTGCTAATTCGTGTATTTACATCTGCATCAGACCCACCTTGTTTATCAGTGATGCTGTTCAGGCACGCTGAGGTTACCGCAGCTTTCAGAGTTTCTCAGTGAAGCGTACTTTGGTTCGTGCATATTGGGTTGTATCAAAGGGACGTAAATTTTCCCTTGTGTTTGTTGAGACCTACTGCCTCAGAGGCTGCTGCTTCACTAGTCGTCTTCTCCTGCATTTTCTATTGTGTGCCCAATTATGAACTCATCAACTGAGTGTGCTCCCATCCTAGTGTTAATGTTCACATCCATACTAGAAACTAGTATCTATTGTTAAAATTACTTAACGCCTTATCCATTTAGCTATTTAATTCAAGTAACCACGACTTCGGAGGTTTATAAATTTTCACACATTTTATCTCACTTTCACACCGATCGTGTTTGGATTTTACTTGCAAACATACTCAAATTAACAAGTGTACAATATTAAAATCATGTTACTTGTTACTGAATTTTCTCACAAATACAAATTTATTCAGTTTTGCAAGTTAAAATGTCAACAATCTGAACTAATTCAAAACTTTTCGATTTGATTGTTTAATAAATTTTAGTTTGAATATTAATAATGACAATAACAATTTCAAAAAATATGCATAAAACAATCAGTGACACTACAAAGGAACAGAAATTATTTTCTCCATTATTTATGTTATATCTGTAGGCTATGAATTATACAAAGTGATATGTCATTACTACAGATAGTTAGATAAGACTCTAAAGGAAATTAACAGAAATTCTTCAATCCAGAGTATTGAACTAATTGAATTTCATCAATAAACCAATATTATAGTGTAGTGAAAGGTAATAGTTTACGAACACAAACCTACTTGTTAAGAGCTATGACAAATAGTATTAAACTAACTAGCTATTTAAAAACAAGTACATCCTTATATGGAAACACATTATGTTATAGAGAGTAAAAGTTTTGCGAACACTGATAACAGCTAAGTGGTAAATGTTGGGGATGTTAGATCCCCAGAACTCGCTTGATAAATATCTTTATTTTGGATTCATTTCATGGACCGATCTGTTCACCTTGAGATCACATTTCCCATCAGGAAAATCCTTACCTGTGATTGGTTACTGTGTCATTTTAGTGTGCTATTTTTGTGACTTTCCCAAGGACGTCTCTACAAAGTATAAATAAACGCAATTTGAGTGCTTGGATTGATTGTGTCCTGGCTGGGTGTTTGTAGAATACACTTTCTACGCTATATCAAGACGTCTTGCTGATTCAGCTTGATGAAGGGATCACAGTCGCCTAACTGGATGCTGGTTCATTGTTTTGTTCTCATTATTCGACTAAGGTGAACTCGTAGTAGTTTAAGCATACCTAGAGACGAGCGTAACAGTAAATTAGTAGATCAAAGTTATACCATAGACGTATTACCCTATTACGTATATCAACTGATTGTATTTGTGAAAGATTTCATAAAACATTAATTTAACCAGTTATCAAAAATCGAATTGACTGAAATTCTCATTGTGTCTTTCTTATCTGTTATGCGATTTCATATTCCCAATGCAGTGGATACTACTCATAAAGTAACTTATAAGTTGTATGCTACAGACTATAGCCTAAAAGTTCCTACTACTCTATCATGAGAGAAATGTTTGTAAACATTAAAATACATGATACAATCAAAGTATGTGGAAGACCAGAAAAGATATAAGAGAAGGCAGTGAATAATCTGTTTAGATTGAAAGCCATATGACTGATAACAATGTGTACATAAATCTCATAAAGAAATTGTGTCTTCTACAAATCATTATATTTTCCATTTGGTTTTAACAATCTATACTACAATAAGATACCAGTCATGTGTACTATTCAATACTTTGATGAATATATATATATATATATATATATATATATATATATATTAATATCGGTAGCAAAAAAATCAATAGATGGTTAGTTAATAACTATTATTTATTGTGTAAATGTTTGTTTAACTAAATCAACAACGCAAGAAAAAAATAAAATAAAATGAATAAATGACTAAGCAAATAACATTTTAGTTATGAATTACAAATATCTATATATGTTATGATAGGAAAAAATAATAATAATGGTTATTATTTACACTATACTATGCTATACTATATGAAGTATTGATTTACTTACTTTACTGCCTATGAAAGTATGTAGAAATATAGAAAAAACAATTTTTTTTTCAAAATATTTTACTATCAATAGAAGATAAACTTGAATTTATTCATGTAAAGAATAAAAAAAGCAACTTTATGTAGTAACATTAAATAGTTAGAGAAAATTTATTAGTTTCTACAAAAAATAAAGACATCGCATTTGAATTATTCACCAATTTTTAAAATTCATGTGATGCCATCATCATCATCATTATTCAACTATTGAATTGTAAATTTATTCAAGTTACATAAATATCACTAATTAATTAATTAATTAATTTAACAAAAAAAAATGAAAAAGCAGTTTGTCAATGAGATCACTTCATAATCCAATGGTGATCGATTGGTACCTTTAGAATTTTTGTAAATTTATATTAAGTGAATTACTTAACCGATATTTCCTAAGAAAAAAAACGATTATTCATGATTCTTTAAATATTCTCTATATTGGTTAAGATTAAGAGAAATTTATCTATTTGATAACTTCAAATGAAATGTTTTCATGTATAACCTAGAGTCTATATTAACTAGTCAGTTAGTCAGTTACAACGTAGAACTTCGTACGTGCGTACATCAGTTCAGGTTGCCATACCACGATAGCATATATACGCAACTGTCAGTTGAAATCTACCTTCCTTTTCAGGTTCTTTAAGAAACACCCACAATGTGAGCTGCCGTGAAGTGACATCCGCCCTCATACATGTAATAGCACACGAGACCAAACTGGTCACAATCAAATCCTTGCTGTATGAACTAATTCAAGTATAAGAATCAATTTTTGCATTAAAGAATTATGGGGATCGTCGTTTTTACACATTGAAATCATGAATGAATCATTGTTAGATCACTACTAGAAACCTAGCAGGATTGAAAGGCCAATTCGTCCTAGTATGGAACTCATCAGCATTACGTATACATGGCCCTCACTCGCGAGAATCAAATTCAGGACTTCCAATCTAGAGAGATACGCTTAACCTTTAAACCACTGAGCCGTAATTGAACAGTATTATTGCACGACCTCATCCATTTGTCTTCGGTAGCTACTGCCTGCACCCAACAGAGTTGAACTCTACTGGTCACATCTCACTAGAACCGCTAGGATTTCCTCACGAAGCTAGTCACTAGGGAGCACATTTGATACAAAAATTTATTGGATAGATAGATATGAAAAAGAAATGCACAAAGAGAAATAATTAGTAACTTATCTAGTGCTATATACTTCAAACAGTGAGTATCATTCGATAAACAAAGAAATATTGTAAAAAATGTTTTCGATTTTTTTCTTGTTTAAAGAAGACGCACATTGAATGTACTGACTGGTTAATCACCATTACTTTTTACTTTGTCTAACTAACCAGTTTATTATTTTTATGATTATGAATATTATCGGTGATTTGTTTAAATGGACTAATTTCTTTGTTGTTTTTTTTAGTGGTCAGATTGTACATTACGATTCGTAATTAGAAAAATTGATATTTGAAAAAGAAATTGGTTTTAGTAAAGTTTACCCTAGAATGAATTACTTAATAATGTAATTCAGTAGTATTGATTTAAACTGAAAGTGATAAATATTTCTACTCAATATTTAACGGTAAAATGTTGATGTATAAGCAATTCAGAGATTTTCATTTATCCGAATCTTTTGTGCTGTTATTGTTGTCTAGAAAAACAATTATTAACTCGTTAACTAAACTATTCAGTCTATAGAATATAATTAATTGTAAAAGAGAAAACTAGGAATACCTGATGCGTATTATTTGACGATCGATTGGATATAGTAGTAGTAATGCCTAGACGTACACTCTTCAACCATTACCTTTCTATGAATTAACTGGCTTATATTTGAATAAATATACCATGAACTAAATAGTGCAGTAGTAAAATCTATGATTAAGCCACTGTCTAATGAAGAACTGAATACTTGAAGGATAATTTAGAAGGTGCATTATGGTGATAAATCCTCAAGAAGTAGTCTTACGATAACCTATCTGTTGACGTAAGTTACAAATCGAAGTGAAATATATTCAATTATGAAATATGTACACTTAGTCTTCAGTTATTTATTTACAAATTTCACGTGTTCTTCAACTCAAGCAGGCTAAAGTCTGTCTTTTCTAGCTTTTGTTCTGGCTTTCAAGTATCTCGAACACTATGCGTGCCTGACCTTTAAAAACCCGTGTCTTCGTCTATCGACTTTGGCAAATTATAAACGATGCTCCGTTCTTTAATACCCCATAAACACCCTTGTGAGTAGCATCCACCACATTGGTAGTTTCACACCAATTGAAGTAAAAGTTTTAGCTGATAATATTATCTGCAAAATGGATAATGTCTAAATTATCTAACTACTCAGTATCAAAACATCTCCTCAGTTGCATATTTTCTTGAAATGAAGCTTAATGTGACTGAAGAATATAATTCTTAACAAAACAGTGATTCACACATCAAAGGCGAATGTAAGAAGAAAACTTGAAACTTTAATCTTTACTCGGTCAGGTATTCTGTTGCACCAGCTATAGGAGGCAGAGATTAAGAAAATGAATAGAACTAAGCAACAGATGAAAACGTGATCGCAGGACAAAGTTAGCTGAAAATCTCAAGTGAGGGACCGATGACTAACGAAGGACAACGTGCAAGTAATGTATTCAGAACATTTAAGACTCGTGGCCATTACTCAAACATTAGACTACAGAGTTTTCGTCCAATAGCTTGCATTTTTTTAGAAAATTGTACGAGTACCATCCGGCATATTTGAATTCTACTGGTCATCACTTTTCAGCCAGTGAACCAAGATTCATTACTTGAAACGAGGCGTGAGTGTTCTAGGTTTGGTCTTATAAGCATACTTCAATGCTCACTACTGAAAAGTCTCATTCTAGAAAAAAATAACTGTCCATTACTTGTTGATATACAATCTTTGTCGAACGAAATTGTTTGTGTAATACGAAGTCCCAAAATTTAAAAATATCTTCACACATTTTGATAAGTAATAAATTAATTTACCTTTTAAGTATATTAGTGTTCACTCTATACAATGCTCATGGGTTTCACACTTCGAAACTGTATAGTTTTGATGACCTGCTTACATTACTAATCTGTCTGCTCCTCGAAAAGCAAATGTCAAAATAACCGTCATCGTCTGAGGTTTGTGTTTTGCTATATGTTATCAAATAAGACTTATTCATTCTTTCAACATTCAAGCTTATAATTCATTGGGACATTGAACACAAAAGAACTCGAAGTGTGAACATTGAACATCTCTTGAAAGGACAAAACGCTGTTATATACTGAAGGCCATGAATGTACACCGTAACATAAATAACTTTACAGAATACCTTTTAACTAGTGTATAGAATCCTAAGAAAAACTTTTTGCAAGAATAAAACTATGAATATCAATGTGAAAAATCTCTTTTAATAAATTTTCTGGATCATCATAATGAAAGCAAATCAAACAAATTCTTGTAAAATCTATAAATATACATTTGGTTTGAAGAAATCTTTAGAATAGCCATAAAAATTTACAATATATTAGACAAACCTATTAACATGATATACAATAAATGGACGTCGAGTTATATTTTGCGGTGTAGCAATAGGTTGGACAAAAGCTAGGAGCACCAAACCAAAACATGGTACAAATCCATGAAGTCATTGACAAGTGGACTGAGTCATGTTGGTAGGTGTCGACTACCTGGTTGGGGTCCGGGAGATTATAGTAATCGATGGTTAGAGACCCTGAATGACATGGCTTAAAACCATTTGCAATGGCGCATGTGCATTCATTCTTTGTGTCCTCTCAAATCCTAAACGTTTTAATTCCTCACCACTTTATCTTTATCTTTCTAAGTTTATTTCACTAGATTCTACTTCTAGAATACTACCTTCTAATCCTAATCTCTCCGATTAATGGTAATACTTTCACTACCTCTAATACTATGAGATTTGAACTGACAATTACGTATCTGTGTTAATGTGATATGGCAATATGATCTGATGTACGTACGTACAACGTCCTACGTTGCTACTGATTGATTGACGACAATAAATGGAATATAATCAACAGTGGAATCTTAGCTGAACGTGGGCGTTAGTTGGATGTACCTTAATCTCAGAGTTGGTATTCATCTTGGCATCAAAAAACCCAGTATATGTTTTAGGTAAAATGTTAATGAGCTAAATGACTATTCAACTAATTTCAAATAGCCATTTATTTGTGTAATGCGTATGAATCTTTTATCCAACTATTTTTATTGATTTAAATTATTTCATTATTTATCATTTACATCTATCTTAGTTGGTATATATACGCGTATCCTATAGTGAATTGTAATGATCTAATTATTATAACATAAGTTAATATAAAATAAATATTTTATATAATCCTTGACAACCACAAACAAAAAAATTATTGATTTTATGTTTTATTTTTTTCTATGCAAAATTCCAAGTTAACCAATATGTTAATCTGTTTAACTTCATGCTTCTCTGTCGATTAATATCAATGAGCGATAGCATTAAGATGCTTTTCTTTATTCCTTATTAGTTATCTTGATCATTAATTTTTTTTCTTTGGAAGGGAAATAGAAATTTTCTTTAACTCATTAATCAATCAGGTAAAATGTTTGGCGACCAGTATTTTTTTTTCCTTTTTCTCTTGATTAATTATTGTCAATTTTTCATATTTAGGTAAAAACAGTGAGTCAGACAAAAAGAAATTAAAACAGAATATATATATTGATATTTTTAATATATAAATCGTTATATCACTTATTGATCATCATTTAACATCGTTTGTAATTAGATTTGTTTTATCTAATAAAAAAAAACACTTATTCATAGTTTTGTATGACTATTAACGCATAAAATAATATGAAATATAATAGAAGTAAATCTCCTTGTACATCCAGGACTACTATTCAGTGCTCATTCTCTCCTGTACAAGCTTCTTTACAATACATAAAACTTTCGGTTTAATTTTATATATTATTTTGGATGGCGATAGCAGAAAAGTTCTAAATCAAAGCAAAAAGACCAACTCATTCAATGTATGAGTGATTTTTAATGATTTCTGGTTAGTATGATGTCATAGCAAAGACCGAAAGCAAAGTATTAAGAATCTTCAGGAAAATTAACACAGTAAAACAAAAAAGAACTTTAGGATGTTTAATTTTTATCTCTTGGCAATGTGTACTATCTATTTGTCAGTGACTTCATGGATTTCTGCCATATTTTGCATTGGCCGCGCCTATCTTTCTTCCAGCCTATCCCTACAGCAAAATATATATCTCGTCGAGGCAGTCGGCGGTTAGGCATACGTAACACATGTCCCGACCACCTAAAGTGATGAAGTTCCAATACTTTATCTATTGATCTGCCATCCTTACCTAGAAAGGCGTTTCCTAACAACAGCATTGCTTACTCGGTTGTCCCATGATACACGAGCAATATTTCGGAGACACCTATGGTCGAAAACCAGTAACCTACAAAAATCCTTAACTCTTACCGGCCATGTTTCGCACCCATATAGTAGTGTAACTTGCTTGGTTTTTTTCTAGCCAGGAGGTACCTTGTGTGCTGAGGGGGAGAAATGTGAGATTATCCGGAAGAAGAAAGAACAAGAGAAAAAGATGATGCGACGACTCAGTAAGCACATAGAATGCACTTACATGCAATACAGGAATAAATAGACAGCAACCAGATATAAAGCCAGAGTGAGATTAAGACAAGCTGATAAACGAAACTAGGAGTTGATAGAGTAAGGTTTCCAATGTGTTACAGTAGGACGGAGCGAACTGCTACACAGTAGACTCGTCATTTGGTTAGCCGACAGATATCTCGCCTACGCCATAAGTGACGAAGGTGGGCAACCGAGCCTTCTGTATCCGTGCTAATATTTCATCACACACCAGGTCATCAGCACTGATAAAACTCTCGAGGTAAGTGAAGTGGTCAACACGCTCAACCACTTCACTCCTTCTCACTAGTTCAGGTGCCGGGATTCAATCTCTATAAAATATCTAACAAAAAATAACATTTACACAAATTTGCATCATTTCATTTGTTGTTTGTAAGTCTTTTTTTCATTAATCTTGTTCAAATCATCACACATCAACTAACACTTTACCGAATTAGATGAGGTACATAGTTCATAACACGAAATTGATTATATGTTTTGATTCACATACAATTTGATTTCCCATAATTGAACATTGAATAATGTATAACAAACCATTATATTAACTTAAATGTTACCATAGAATTTTTCTAAAAATATCAAAACTCACTAAGAAATACACAATCCATATTCATTCATTGTCAGTTAATGAATAAATTATATTAGCCTTATTTATTTTTGTTAAAGAACAAAAAACACATTACAAAACACTCATCGAACTAATTGCTAAAATTGAAATTATCTAATGAAATATCAATTCATATTGGTTGTTCGTTTGTTGTTGTTGTTGCGTTTTTCTGTTTTTTTTCCCTCAAAACCGTTTTTGTTTGTTTTTTTAACCGGCTTTGATCTTCTTTTTTCACATTCTTCTTCTTTTAACCACATTTTTTTTCTTTATCATAATCTTATTTTATTCCCGCGTTTTTCAAATATCATATTAGATATGTTTAATGCCTTGTGTTGTTTTTGTGTAGATTATAGAGAGAAAAACTAAAAAGAGAATAGTCAATTATAGATAATTTAAGGAAAGAGAATATTTATTACTATTATTATTATTATCATTATTATTGTTAATTCTGTTATTTCTCCTGCTCTAGTTATTATTATCGAAGCAAATATAATCGAATAAAGTAAGGTCATTAACTACTAACTAACGATGATCAGGTTTATGTTATGGAATTAGGACGGTAACTTTTACTTCGTATCATTAATCATATCACTAGTACTACTACTACTAATAGTAATACTAACAACACTAGGGATTATGTTTACCAATACCTGGAAATAATTCCGAACAGAATAATATATGATAATAATTTGATTATTTCTATTTGTATTGCCATATATATATATATATGCAAGCATAACATTGGACCAATTACTTGTTTGTCCTTGATCTGGGTCTGACCTTGAAAAGGATAAAACTGGTTGTATTGATTTTACTCGATAAAAAAACAACATTATTTGTAAATAAATAACCTTTTTTTCAGGCAGAGTTTTCACAAGGGTAAGAAATACTAGATGAAAAAACAATTCGATTCATGAAACTTTAGTAGGTAAACAGCCTTTGCAAATGTTCAAACATCAGATAGTTACGACGGTTAAATAGTTGATAGTGAGTAAAGTAATCTCATAAATTACTTATGAATATACAATATAACCTCATTACATATATATATATATATATATATATATATATATATATATATCAGGAGGATAGAACAATGCATGCGAATAAGTCATGAAGTCACTGGTAAGTTTGTCCAAGTCATGTCGGTATGTGCAAGCTTTTCTGGTCAGAGTTAAAATGGTTCTGACAGTTAGTGGCGGAAAATGTTGTGTAATGCTAGGGCAATATTAGTCTAGCTGATGTAGTACCAGTGAAGATCTAATTTCCTCTAGATTTTGAGCCTTTGTAATTATTTCTAACTTTTCATCAGCTGGATTTTATCTGTTATTGAAATAAATAAGAAAATCATATTTCTGATGCTTAAATCCTTATACTAACTAATATTAATTGTTCTCATTTACTATCCATCTTGTTAATTCCTTTTCTGACTGTAGTGACATAAGCTTTAACAACTAAAACGAAAATGTTAATGAATAAGGACTAATAGGGAGATTCAGCTGAGTATAAACCATGTAAGCATATTTTAATTTCTATACCTTTAAATGTAATGTTCGTATACTTTTTGAGTAGAATGTTTAAAGTCACAACCGTTATAAGACTTTAAATAATCTGAACAAAGATAGTTATCATAACTAGATTGCATTGTAGCAGACAAGATCCAACAGATACTTACTTACGCCTGTTACCCCCAATGGAGCATATGGCACTAACCAGCAGTCTGCAACCCACGATGTGCTGGGTCTTCCTATCTAATCCTATCCAACTGTTGTTAATTCTGTCTCCATTTCTCAGTGTAATGTGTTCCTTGACCTTTCTCTTTTCCATACACCTTGAGGATACCAAGTAAGCGCTTGTCTTATGCTTTCCGCAATGTGTGTTCTATACATTCGCAGCGCTTCTTCCTAATTTCTTCCTACGCTGGAATCTGGTTTGTTTCCTCCCACAGTAGGTTGTTGCTGATGTTATCTGGTCAACAAATCCGAAGTATTTTGCATAGAAAACTGTTGATAAACACTTGTATATTCCGGACGATATCTTTCATAGCTCCCTAAGATTCGGCCCCATATAGTAGAACTGTCTTGGCAATTGTATTGAAAAACTCGATTTTGGTGTTGGTTGACAGTTGTTCGGAGTTCCAGATGTTCTATAATTGTAAAAATGCAACGCTCGCTTTGCTTATCCGCGCCTTCACTTTTGCATTAGATCCTGCTTGCTCGTAAATGATGCTACCCAGATATGTAAAGGTTTTTACGTCTTCCAAGGCATCTCCATCAAGTGTGATTTGGTTGGTGCATGTTGTGTTGAATCGCAGGATCTTGCTTCTCCCTTTATGCATGTTGAGGACTGCTACTGCTGAAGGTGCTGCTACATTGGTCGTCTTCTCCTGCATCTATTGTTGCGTGTGCGATAGGAAAGGCAGATCGTGAGCGAAGTCTAGATCATCCAGCTGCATCCTGATTGTCCACTGATACCCTGCTTCCCCCCAGATGTTGATATCTTCATAATCCAGACTATCACCAGGAGAAAGAGGAAGGGTGAGAGTAAGCAATTTTGCCTGAGACCGATCTCTACTTGAAGCGAGTCTGTCAGATGTCCTTCATGAACGTTTTAAGATCCGACACATCAGCATAATCTATTACGAGTATACATATTACATACATAATCGAACTAATACAAATTAATTTACATGAGTATTTGTTACGTGCGTATGAAAAGTATGAAATTAAAAACTTGTTTTCTATCCTTTGTCTTAAATAAGAATTATCATATGTTAAAGATGTGCTTAATATTCACTACGTAACGCGAGAACGCTTACCCTTAAAAATGACTGCTTTATGATTTCAATGAAACTCAAGAGAATTCATAACTCTATAATGAAAGTCATAAAATGTGCTCCCTAGTGCGAGCTTTATGAATAAATTCTTAGAGTTCTAGTGAGAAGACGTGACCAGTGAAGTTGAACCCTGTTTTTGAGTAGGAAATAACTACCAAAGTCATTGGGTGAGGTTGTGTAATGTCAAGGATTGATTAGGGTCAGAAACTGACACCCTTGGATGCCGGTTCAACGGTCTAAAAGTTAGGCGTTTGCGCGCTAGTGCAAATCCCCAGTTCGATTCCCAAGGGCACGGGTTGCGGATGCGCACTGTTGATGCTTCCCATGCCAGGAGAAACTTATACAGAAATCCATCTTAAATGAATTATTTATTAATCTCTCAACAAAACTGACTAAAAAAAATCGTTTTGTTTTGGGTTATTGGAAACACATTTTCCTAATTTCTTTCTATTAAACATATGCTTTCTTATCTGAATCTGGTATATTTCACTGTTTTTTATTTTCAACAAGTTGAATATCAATTTCTATCGAGATATTTCATCGTTCTAAAGAAATATTGTTTGTTATGATGTGAAAATGAATTGTAACAGAAATTTATTCTTTACACTTCCTGCCACCAAATTTGTGATGATACAAAATTTACTGTTTATTTTTTACCAAATACTACAAAAACACAACACTCTACTCATCTGCATTGTTATCTAAACATGTGAATATGTATAAATTCGCCAATCAGTTTCATTCTAAACACTTGGTAAACTTAAATCATCTTTCTTTATTAGAATTCTTTTTGATAATTATCTACAAAGTCAAATGAACTACCTCTATGAGAATTTAGATTGGAAATTTGTACACACTAGAAGCTTATTCAAGGTTAATCTATGCATCTAGAAGTAACTTGTTCAACTCATGGTTTTATCGATTTTGATTAAGTTATGTTCATTTCTGTGTTCTTTATAGACAATTCAGATGAATATCTATCTCCCATACTTCTCGCATTATATGAAGCGCATTTTTATGTCAGTAATTTTCATTCCATTTTAATGATTCATATAGTTTTTGTTCTGTGTGGAGAAAAAAACTTTCTAGTGAACAAAAGTGATAATTCGTTCTATGCTAGACTAGTGTATCTTGAATAACTAAATAGATGGTAGTGTTATAAAGAGAAAAGTTTTATTCAGTGAATTACATTTGTACAAAATGAATTTCTTATAAATCATTGTCATTTAGTAAAATTTCAGTAAACAAGTAAAAAATAATCATGTAAATAGGAAAGTTACTCATTTTGTCTCTTTGGAATAATTGAAGAACTAAATTATAAACGCACAAAAAAAATTTAGTGAATAAATCAATTAGAAACAATGAAATGTAACATCATGTTGAGAAAATTATAAATAGAGTATACCTTTAACATCTCTTAATTTTACATACTATCCAGTGTTTAGGCGAGTTCCTTTGACTTGATTTGCATGAAATTCCATTAGTTTCTTCCTAGTAAAAAAAGGCAAAGGTAACGAAATCTATGCATACAACACTGGATTATTTAACTTAACTCCAATACTTTGTAGTTGGATTGGGGACGTTAGATCCCAAAAACTCATTTCATAAAGGTCCTAATTTTGGATTTTCGTGCATAGGCTGATCAGTTGACCTTGAGATTACATTTCCCATCCGGAAAATCCTTGACTATCATTAGTTGATATATTATATTAGTACGCCATTTTTGTGGCTCTCCCAAGGACGTTTCTATCATGTATAAATAAACTCGATTTGTGTGCTTGTAAACCTTGATTTTCTGGGTGCTTGTAGAATACACTTTCTACGCCTTATCAAGACTTCTTGATATAGTTAACTGGATCAGGGACAATCGAATCAGAATAGCCTATCGTGTCACTGAATCATTAGTCGTCGCTCTCATTTGCCAAGTAAGGTGAACTCGTAATAGTTTCGAGCATACCAATCGACGAGTATATCATACTCATACCTAGATTTCACTACACAAGATGCATACATTGAAAATGTTTATAACTGCCTACTAATCATCAATACATACATACAGTCAACTCTGCTTTATCATGTTTCACAAGTGTTAAAAAGGACAAAAATAAATGATTGGTCACGAACTTTCCATTAGGCAGTACCTACAACAGCATAACATACTCAATGAATAGTTCACTATTATAAAAACTGAACAAATGTTATAACTTACTCTATAAACTGTTGTTTCCTGTATAGATGAAATAGTCAATATTGCTAATCATTACATCAAAACTGAACAATCACGAGGGACTACTTCTACAGCGAAATTTTCTACTCTTTCTTTACGAAGTTAAAAACAAAACAGAAAGTACATTGTAGTTATCAATTTGGTGCTTAGAAAACTACTCTTCCTCTTTATTCATACATAAATATAACTTGATCAGACATCATTGTTTGTATTTTCCCAAAAGCGATTTCGTCTAATCAATCTATAGGAAAATTCTACAATCAATGAAATCTTTTGTACATCTAACTACCACCATACCTCAGTCGATTAGTTCCATGTGTATACAATGAATGAGAGATAATTAAAATAATTCATGCATTTAACAAAAATTAAGAAATTACAACAATATTCAAATCAATCCAAGAAAAAACTAGTTCAAATTTCAATATTTAAACTAGTTAGGCTACAAATTTAAAAACTAGCATAAAATCTAACGTGCTTTTTTATTCTTACGATACCAATATTATTAATTTCTACTTAAGTCATTTTCGGCAAAATCAACTGTGAATCATTCTATTCATTAAAACTAATGAAAAAAATATATATTTAATGAGTAAAATTCATTATGTTTTTTAATTTTTCTCTTTGTCATCACTCCCATGCATGTATATACTACTTATTATTATTATTATTTTCAATTTGTTATTATAATTAGCGTTAATAATATTAGCATTCGACTGTTTTGTTAGTTTTTGCTTTCAGTCATTTGTGCTTGCTTCGTGGATTTTATTTCTCACTCTCTCTCTCACACACTCTCTCACTATTTCAATCCATTCAAATTTTTATTTATCCGCTATGTTACATTTGGTATTCACAAATGGTTTCATTGCTTGAATTTTTTTTCCCCCTTTCTTACTTTTTTTTGTTTTTATACTTTTGTGCTGCTTACCGCTCACAAAATAAATAAATAAAGAAAAAAAATAATAGAAAACAACTGGCAGCATATTGCGTTTTTCATTTTATGTATCTAGTCATTCATTCATTTATCTTTTATTTCTTACCGACAATTTTGGACGAAGAAGAAGAGAAAAAAAACAATTTTTGTCTAATTTATACGATCATTCTCAGTTGATGAATTCACTTTTTCTGTTGTAAACCGATGAATGCGTATAATACTATTTGAGTAGTAGTTAGTTAGTTAGTTTTCACAAACTTGATTCTAGGTTGAGTTGTAATGCTTATAATATCACCTAACGAAATATATAAGTTCTCCATGTAATTATATGACATTTATATGAGTAACATTGCAATTGTTAACTTTTATCTCTTTTTTCAAGGTTGGGACATACAACTATGTAGATGAATTATTAAACTGTCACATCAAGTCTACATTCAGTTATATATGGAAATATTAAAACATCGAAGAAAAAAAAAGAGTGATAAATATTACTCTGCAATCTACCTTATGATGTGTCGATTTCTGCGGTTTCTTAAGCTCGGACGGTAATTAGCTCGTCTAGACCATCATTACAAAGTAGCATCTGACGGTTTATAAATCAGAAGGTGAACTCGTAGTGATGAATACGTTTATTTGGGACATACCATAAAGAGAAGTGGAGAAACAGTGAATGAAACGAATGAAGCGACATGAATTGGAGAAGGCTGTTGAGCCAACTCTCCAAGAAATAAAGCATGACTAAGGATATGTAGTCAGACAAAAATAAGCTAGACACGTGATGCACACGTTCATGTACACACATGAATTAAAGCGACGAATGGTACATATAAGTTGCTGCTACGTGAATGGCTTGGGTAAATAAATTAATCGAAAGGGCTTAACCAAGTTAGATGTAAGCGAACTGGAATATATGTGGAGGCACTACAACCTTGTTTGATTGTCCATGAAAAAGAAATAAAACCAACCAGAAATGTATTTTACACGATTTTTTTTGAAATGAAAATCCAAACACAACTTGACCAACATTAAACTGGGCAAGTTATTTGACTGTATGTAAATTTGGAAAAGAAAATTTATTGAAATAGCAATTTGCTACCTGTTATATTTCAGTAGTTTACGACGATATTTCTTGAGTCTTTTCAGCTTTGAAATGGTAGAATTATTTTGAGGAAACACTGTTTTATGTTTGAAACAAACGACTATTTCTAATAATTAGGCCATTAAGATTTTGTTTGACTCAACCAATTCAAACATTAATTTAAAAAGTTGTGAACAAAACATTTTATAACAAATTGTATTTAATACACACGTGAAAAATACATATCAATCTGCACAAACCATCTAAGTTATTAATTGACTTTATTAATTGATTAATAAACTGTGTAGAAGTGAATGAGAATACTATAAGCTTTATAAAAAGTTTATCTAAACCTCATGCTGTTCGTCAGTTATATGTAATCAGTATGAAATGCTTACTTACTTAATCACCCACTCCTGTTACCTCTAATAGAGCATAGGCCGACAACTAATATTCTCCGACCTACTCTGTCCTGAGCCTTCCCTCTCAGTTTTGTCCCATTCGTCCTCCTTATGTCTGTCTCCATTTCTGGGCTTAATTTATTGCTTGGCCTTGCTCTTTCCCGGTGACCTTGAGGATTCCAGGTGAGGGCTTGTCTTGTGAAGCAATTGGGTGCTTTCCTCACCGTGTGTTCTATCCATTTCCAGAGCTTCTTCCTCAGCGGGGATCGCAGCAACATGGACGACTCTCCAGGTCTCCCACATTGTACGAACATTCCATCTACCCGGATTAATGGTTTCTCTGGTTGTCGAAAGGGACATAATCCTCGTAAATTCCGAAGGAACTCTACTTTCATCATGAGACGTCATAACTCTTCTTAATGAAAACCATTTTAACTGTCTAGGCAGGTTGAATTATTTTGTTCCGGTAAGCATTTTTTAGCGAGTTATTTTTCTACAGGATGGGGTCGCCAACCCCATGTCCAACACTCCTCCTTTATCTGAGTTTGGGACTGACAGTAGCTCCAGAGGGTCTTCAGGCGGAGTATCACATAACCAGTGGAAATTAATCATAATAGATGCTTTTCTTTTCAAATGATAAGTATTTAGGAGTCTTCACTAATATGTGCATCTAAGGTAATATGGAACGTAGAATGTAAGTTCTTAACATTTCCTAATGAGAACATTATCGTAGATTCATTCAGTCGGCATTTACTGATTCGAATATTTTTATTATTGATAAGTTAATTTCATAGCTTGTACATATTTTCTTTACTACGACGTGTGATATCGAATAAAGTAAGCATCCTCATTAATCTACATGACATATGAAAGTGAATTCAATAAAACATACTATTCAATATCATTCTATCAGTGTAATTTTTGAAAACGATGAAATAATTAATAATCTCATATTACGTACATTGAATTATTGAATATAAATAAAGTCAGCTGTATTGAAATTTCGATCAAATTAAGTTAACTTGAATTATAACTCTCGAAAGTTCAATATTATTCAACAAATAAAAAGTGTTTTGACGTATGACACCATATTGATTCACGATATCAATTTGTTATGACAACTGATAATAATAACTTGTCATTATATATGTATTTTGGAATTTTATTTTTCTGATTTCTTTATAGGTCAACAGGAAGTAATAGTTGATGGTTGCTATGCTTTTAGCTTTTTGCAAACAAAAAAAATTCTTTAACTCTCATATTGGAGGTCAATAATTATGATTGTCTAACTACCAGGTCATGATACGAATGAACTTGGGTTATTTTGACTAATTTCTTAGGCAAATGTTCAATTTTCATATTGACTATTGATCATCATTAACATCAACGTAATCGGGAATTCATAGTTTACATGCAATGGCAGATCAATAGACGCAGTAGTGACACTTCATCAGTTGAGGTGGTTGGGACATGTGCTGCGTATGCCTAACCACCGACTACCTCGTCGAGCTTTGTTTTGTAGTGTAGGAGTAGGTTGGAAGAAAGTTAGGGGCGGCCAAACCAAAACATGGCACAAATCCATGAAGTCATTGACGAGTGGACTGAGTCATGTCAGTAGTTGTTGAATACCTGGTTGGGGTCCGCGAGATGATAATAATCGATGGTTAGATACCTTGAATGGCATGGCTCAAAACCGTTTGCAATGACGCAGGTGCATTTATTCTTTGTGTTCTCTCAATACCTAATTTTCTGTATTCTTCAACACCTCTAGTTTTGACTTTCTAAACTTTTCTCACTGAATCATACTTCTTGAATAATATCTTCTAATTCTAACCTCTCCGATTACTTCTAATACCTTTACTACCTCTTTTACTATTGGATTTGAATTGACAATTATATCTCTGTGCTGATGTGGTATGGCGACATGAACTGATGTACTTGTGTACGAAGTTCTACGTTGCATCTGACTGACTGACTGACTGCAATGATAATTTTGAAAATTGAATTTTTTTGGAATAGTCGATGGTTTTATCAAGTTAATGATACTCATTTATAAATCAACAATTGAGAAAAAACGTTTTACTGCATAAATGATATGTCATACATACTTTACTCATTACAACAGTAGTGATTATGAAATTTGTTCATCGACTGAAATGCAGATTTTCTAATGTGAGCGAGGAACAATATAAGAAAATTTAAACAAATTTCTTATCCTATGAAATCTGAAACTTTGAGAACCTAACTAACGAGTAATATTTGATGTTTTGTAATCAAGGTAATTTTGAATGCTTCGATATGATTACAATAAGATTTCTGATATGCCATTTTTCTGAAAAATATAATTTATTCATTCATTGAGAACTAATTACTTCAATTATAATATTCTAGTTTTAGAAGAACAAATACCAACATTGTCTAATATTCTAAACATAATCGATAAAACACTAAAAACACTTGAATATTTTTCACATGACTCAAAGATATTTCCGAAAAAAAAACAGTTTTCTATAGCTTCTCTTATTGAATAATATTCACTATTAGATAAGTACTTATTTTTTTATATAAGTGAATCAAGTGAGTGATTCAAATATTATACAATAGAAATTTATTTACACTTTAAGTAAAATAATAATAATAATTATAATAATTCACATGATTTGTTTTTCTGAAGGTCAGATTTATAATCTTATTCTAATCACTATATTATTATGAAGTAATATCAAAAGATATCAAATATGTAACTTAACAATCTTCACAACCCCGTACTTTAATTACCTATGCTCACTAGTGACTACTAGCTCCGTGAAGAATCTTCTCCGAGTTTTAGTAGGAAGTCGTGACCAGTGAAGTTCAACCTGTTCAAGTGTAGACAGTAACTACCGAAGACAGTGTGTATGAGGTTGCACAACTCAGTGAATTGATCTAAATTAGACATGAACACCAGCTCAGTGGTTCCAGAGGTTAGGCGTTCGCGCGCCAAACCGAAGGTCCCTCATTCGAATCCTGCGTACTGTAGGAGTCGTGGATGCGCACTGCCGATGAGTCTCAAACCAGCAAATGTGCGGCTGTCTTTCAGTGCTTCCAGGTTTCTAATAGTGGTCTAACATTGATCAAATAATATCAAATAATAATAAGTTACTTATAGTCACTTAATTTTTAATTGTTAAACATTAGTTTAAGATTTATTGAAATTATAACACATTGAATAATGAATGGTCCACAAGAAGATTGAAACAATGAAATTTCAATCAATAAATCTGTTTTAATTCTATTCATATATATGTAGTAAAGTGTTGATCAAAAAAAATCTGAGCTTGATGAAAAAATGCACAACTACATATATATACATATATGCACTACGTTTTTTGTTTCTGCAAAAGCAAAAAAAAAGAAACTTACTTCTAGACCGGAAATGAATTTATTGACAATATTTATTGTTGACGAGAATATTCTATGTAAAATGACGAAAAAAAAAATTGGTAAACCAAAGAGATTTTGACACTATACACACATTTTATTCTACTAGTAAAATCAAAAAAATTAAAAGTAATGGTATATTTTGATGAGAATAGGAGGAAATTCTGAAGGAGTTAAACTAGTTTTAAGACAGTCCGCCGTATATCGCAACAAAAACAACCAACAATAACAAAATACTAACATTTTACAAAGATAGAAGGGAAAAACAAAAACAAGAAAAATGGAATTTTGTTGCAAAAATTAAAAAAAAAATAGAATGCCGTGAAACGTTCACTGTGAATTATTATTATGCACATTCTTTCAAAATGTTATCTCATCATCATATAAGATGATCAATAAATTCATTTAAAAACCTAGTGTTTTAAAAACAATTGTTTTTCGCCTAAGCATAAGGTATTGCAAAGTATTGATGATTTTATTGGACATTTAATCAAGTATCTATTGAAAATTGAATATTTGGAGCCTATTTAATCGTTCGCTATTCATTTTTTCATGATTAATTCTATCTGTTAATCTTTTTAATTGACATAAAATAAATTTAAATAAGATACAAAATAAATATTTGGTTGAAAATTTGTTTACATTACAACTCTTCCAACTCCTTAATCCTACATTGGTCCATAATGACAATCGACATGACCTTGAACAACTCATAATAAAGATTAATTGTATTTGCTCAATAATATATCATTTTGAGATAGATTCTAAAGTTTTAACTGGGAAGTGACACGATTATCAAGAGTGAAATAGTTATTCAACAATCGGATAAGATCATGCCCAGTTATATACAATAGAATAGTTAAAATTTAAAAATCCAAAGTGTCCGTTTCGAACGCAAACGCATTAATCTATAAAAGTCAATTTACAAATATCACGAATAACAATAATAATGTTTTCATATATGATAAGACTAGTTTAAAACTATTATGAAAGCAATAGGTATTGATGATTTTAACATTTAGTCAAGCATTTATTGAAAATTGAATATTTGGAGCCTATTTAATAGTTTGCTATTCATTTTTTCATGAATAATTCTATCTGTTAATATTTTCAATTGATATAAAATAAAATTTACTCAAATATAAAATAGATATTTGGTTGAAAAGTTATTGAAAGCTTGTTTACAGTACAATTTATCGTTATAATGTATTGATATCATACAAAAAGGAAATGTAACAAAAATAATTGAACTGCAAAACAATATATATCAATTAAACTCTTTCAACTCCTCAAGCCTATATTGATTCAAAATGACAATCAACATCACCGTAAACTAATCTGCATAAACGTCTCAAAATAAAGATTAATTGTATTTGCTTACTAATATCACATTTTGAGATGGATTCTTAAGTTTTGATTGAGAAGTGACACAATTATCAGGAGTAAAATAGTTATTCACCAGTGAGATAAGATGGTGACTAGACAGCTATACACAGCAGAATAATTGAAATTTAAAAATCTAAAGTGTCCGTTTCGAACACAAACGCAATAATATATAGACATGTTTGCTATATCCTGAGGCTTCAGCCACTTATGGCTGGGCGCAGTGGCGTGCGCTTGTAATCTAGCTACTTGGAGGCCAGGGTGAGTGATTTCGCGGGACTGGGAGTTCTGGCATGTGGGTGCTCATGTTGATCGGGCGTCCACGCTGAGCGCGGCGCCGATATGGATGACCTGTCGGAGGGCGGGTTGTCCAGGTCGTCTAAGGAGAGGCGGACCGGCCGAGGGGGGATACCTAGCAGGCAAAAGCCCCCGCGTGGTGCGGTGCGGGACAGCGCCTGTGAATGATGGTCATGTGACAGCCCGGTTGGCGCGTGAAGACCGACTCCTTTCCACGGATACAGAAGGCTCGATTGGCTTTTGCCAACCTGCGTCACTTATGGCGCAAGCGAGATATCCGTTTGCTGACTAAAGGACGAGTTTACTGTGCAGCAGTTCGCTCCGTCTTACTTTATGGCCGTGAAATATGGCCACTGAGAGTAGAAGATATTCGTAGGTTACTGGTTTTCGATCATAGGTGTCTTCGAAGCATTGCTCGTATATCCTGGGACACTCGAGTTAGCAACGTTGTTATTAGGAATCGGGTGCTAGGTAAGAATGGCACATCAATAGATGAAGTAATGAAACTTCTTCAGTAGAGGTGGTTGGGACATGTGTTGCGCATGCCCAACGACCGACTGCCTCGTCGAGCTTTGTTTTGTAGTGTAGGAGTAGGGTGGAAGCGAGTTAGTGGCGGCCAGAGCAGAACATGGCAGAAATACATGAAGTCATTGACAAGTGCACTGAGTCATGTCGGTAGGTGTCGACTACCTGGTTGGGGTCCGCGAGATGATAATAATCGATGGTTAGAGACCTTGAATAACATGGCTCAAAACCGTTTGCAATGACGCAGGTGCATTTATTCTTTGTGTTCTCTCAATACCTAATTTTCTGTATTCTTCAACCCCTCTAGTTTTGACTTTCTAAACTTTTCTCACTGAATCATACTTCTTGAATAATATCTTCTAATTCTAACCTCTCCGATTACTTCTAATTACCTTACTACCTCTACTACTATTGGATTTGAATTGACAATTACATCTCTATGCTAATGTGGTGGTATGGCAACATGAACTGATGTACTTACGTACGAAGTTCTACGTTGCATCTGACTGACTGACTGACTGCTATATCCTGAATTTGATTTTTTTTATTTAACTGAAGTCATAGGTATGAATTTATCTATATATCACAAATAATAATAATAATAATAATAATAATAATAATAATAATAATATTTTCAACTATAATCAGACTAGTTTTAAAACTATTGTGAAAGTGAAAGTGATTTTTTCAAGGTGAATATGATTTTTGATTTTTTTTTTTAATTTTGATTCAATTCAATCTTGACTTTATCATTTTTTTTACAGGGAAAAAAAAGTATGATCAAGTTAATATATAAATCATTTATTTCAACTTTTCTTGACATTATAGATATAGCTTGTTTTCTATGTATCGTATCACAATGATATTACTGTAATCACATGTATCCCTCCTCCTCCTCGTGTAAAAAAGATTTATGACAAACAGAAACAAGTCGCATGTAAACATGTATATAGGAGAAAAGTTCGAGAAAGATAAAAAAAAAATAGAGAACAAGCAATTACAATATACACATACATCTATGTATGTGTATATATATATATATATATATATATTAATTTAATTCTTCATAAACTTTTAGTTACATTTTAAAATTTTTATATATATATATTAGCTGATTTATGAAAAAAAAATATAGTGTAATAGTAAAAGTTATTTATGCATGTTGTAGTTTACAATCAGACTGTTTTTGTATTTGCTGTATTTGTAATGTATTTGTAATTTTATTTGACTGTTTTATTTTATGATACAGAAAAAAATGTGTTATCTAGCGTATGTCAACTATTCTTCTCTCATACTATTTTAATAGGTTTGTGCGATTTATATGTTTAGTATTATTATTATTATTATTATGATAAGATATTATCAATAGTGTCCAATCTATGTTGAGTGGATATCATAAACTAATTTCAGTTATTTTCAATGAGAGTTATACAGATTAATGTGTTTTTACACAATTGAAATCATCAATCAAATGTGTAATTTCAAGTGAAACAATTATTGAAAACAAAAGAACATTGAACAGTTGCTTCATTTAAAAACATAAATTTCTTCTGTAGAGTGGACACATAATCTTGAAAGGGGTTAAACTCATAAAAATTTCTTTTGACTACTGATCCAATATCTCCAGCGATTCGGTTTTTCATATACTTGTATTGATTTGTAATGATTTCTTGAGTGAAGTAAATTAATGGTTTTAAAAAAATCATTATTTTTTTTCTAAAAGCCAATTTTATTGATAAATCATCATTACTTCACTTGACTGCATTGATTTGTCAGAACGAAAACCTTTTAATACACCATCAGAGCTACGTTTTGTGGTGTAGGGGTAGATTGTAAGAAAGCTAGGTATGGCCAGACCAAAACATGTCAGAAATCCATGAAGTTACTGACAGGTGGACTGAATCATGTTGGTAGATGTAGACTACCTGGTTGGGGTCCACGAGACAAAAGTCACCAATGGTTAGAGACCTTGAACGACATGGCTCAAAATCGTTTGCAATGGCGCAAGTGCATCCATTCGTTGTGCTCTCTCAAAACCTAATCTTCTGGATTCGTCAGCACCTATACCTTTGTCTTTCTAACATTATCTCACGGAATTATACTTCTTGAATAATATCTTCAAACCCTAGTCTTCTTCATTACCATTAATACCTCTACAATCTCTATCACTACGGGATTTGATTTGACATTTGCATCTCTATGCTAATGTGATATGGCAACCTGAACTTATGTACATACATACGAAGTTCTACGTTGCAACTGATTGACTAACTAAAATACCATCAAAAACTATTGATCAATAAACACACACAGGATTATCGTTCAGTTTAATTTTATTTTACGAAAATTTTGTTCAATGAAAACTTTAATAAATACATTCAAGTTCCGCTTAGTTGACAGTTGTGCTGAGGGTGATGTTCAAAAGCGTAAAAAAAGCCTTTTTCAAGCAAACCAAACTACATCTAAGAAAAACGAAACTACACTTGTATTTCAATTTTCCCCTTACATTAAACAAAATGTAAAACAAGACAATGTTTGTAAGAGATCACGTTACAACATTTAGATGTATTAATTTTTAGGAAAAAATTTTGCTCATTCCATTTATAAATGCAGTAAGTAGCCGATACTTCCTCCTACTTCCAAAGAGAATGAACAGAAACATCAGGCAGTTTATAAGATTTACTTATGAATCCTCTGTATGTGTGTGTGCGTGTACATATGCGTGCATGCTATGATGTTGTCCTTAAACTTTCGATGTAATTCTTTTGTAAGTAGAAAAAAAAAAGAGATTAGACTTTCAAACAAATAACTTGAATAGACAGTATTCAATGTTCAAGTTATTGATTTGTTAACGAAAACTTTATTTTCTAAAAGTTAGTTAGTTAGTTGGTTAGTTCGTTTTAATTTTTTCATTACTTAATTTTATTCTTTTGTTATGCTTGCATCCTTATTTTTATGAAAAAAAAGTTAACCTTAATATGAACAGAGATAATTACAAATTGGTTTATTGGTTCATATTATTATTATTATTACTGTTATTTCTAGATTAATATTTCTCTGCTTAAGTTTTTGCATGATCAACTAAAAATAAAAACGTTTTCATTATTTATTTATTTAACTTATTTTGTGGCTTTCTATTGTTATTGTGTCATGAATATATATATATATATATTCATTGGATAAGAAAGAGAATTGGTCAAATCTCAATTAAAAAAATTTCAGGGAAATTTAAAAGAATTGAGGAAGAGGAAGAGAATAAAAAAAGGAAAAACAAAGACACATTTTGAAAATGAGGTCAAAAACATTGTTACTTTTTTTTTCTCTTCAATCGATCAGTTGTAGCTTTAAATCTTGGTTAAGATTAATTTTTTCTGATTTCATTGAATGACTGGCTAAAGATTGGAGAATTCCTGTATTCGCAAAATTATAATTTTAAAATATAAATAGATATATATCATACTGAGTTAGATAAGCATTAGAAACAAGGAAACATTAAACAATCATTTCATTTTGTAATGGAACACATTTGCAGTATGCCTACATGATCATTACAGAGGATAAGACTAAAAAAGACCGTTAAGGTCATGTAACGCATTCGAAACCTAACTCTATCAACTTCTAGTTTCGTTTATCAGTTTGTCTTAATCTCACACTGGCTTTATATTTGGTTGCAGTCTGTTTATTTGTATATTGCATGTAAGTGCATCATTCTATGTGTTTACCGAGTGGTCGGCTCATCTTTTTCTTTTGTTCTTTCTTATTCCAGATACTCTCATACACTGCTCCTCACATCCCCCTAGCACACAAGGTACCTTTGGGCTAAACGCCTACCAACCAAAGGCTGAAGTTACAGTCATGTAAAGAGCACTTAACCTTTGAACCTCTAAATCAGTATTCAATGGTTTCAATTTCTAATTTTAATCAATCTACCATATTGAGCAGACACCTTTAAAATGCCTTTAGCTAGCAACCTAACGTGAATGAATTCCAGTAGTCACAGCCCCCTTCTAAATAAAAATCATTTTTCATTGTCATGTACTTACACGAAGTTTAGACCATGATGTAAAACTATAAAAATTCAACATTGTACATCATTTTTATCATGCATAAATAATGTTTTTGACTATTTTCAGCATAAAATGTATTCAAGTGATTATGAGATTTCATAGTTTTATTATTCAAAACAAAAATTGAATGCTTTTTTGTATGAAAAATTTGAATTATTCTAGATATATATATGAATTTTTAATAGTTTCAAAATATTTCAAAAGTACCGCTATTAACAAATGTAGACTAAAATAAATAACCTGGAATATTTAAAAATGAAAGGTGAAAATTAGTTTCCGTAAGTATCAGAGATTCAAATGGTAAGCTTTCTATATGATAACAAAGTTAAACAATAACAGATACGTAATAAAAATGTAGCGTTTAATATTTTTTTTCCAATCTAGTTTTTTTTTAAACAACGTGACGTTTTTTTTTGTTTTCAAATAAATTGTATGAGAGTGTCCATAATTTAGTTCTAAAGAGGTAAATAAGTTTTCTAATAAATTTAGTTATATACTTAGATATAACAAAAGATAGTGGTTTGTGTGTGAGTTTGTGTGTGTAGTTAGATGCATGGCATGAAAATGATTTTATACCCTCGATTGATCAAGAACAAAAATTTCAATAAACATTTATCTCATTTTGAAATTGAGTTAATTTATCGTTTTTCAATTGAGAATCATTTTTAAATAGTTTGTGTAAAAACTTACACACACATCGATATTTTAGCCATAAACGAAACAATCTGACTGATAACATGGTAATTATGATCAGACTGTAATATAATATTGAACATGAAGAATTAGTTGAGTAATTTGGAAATGCTTATACAATCTGTTGATCAAATGATCACATAAGCAGGTTATACTACTGAAACCTCATACATCTTGATAATGACTTGAATGTTTAATGTTGTTTTATGAGAGTCTTATGCCTAAGATGTTTTTTACTTTTGAAATCAGTATACTGTCAGCTGATACATATTGTTGAAATCATGAACCGAGTATTGTTAGATCACCATTAAAAACCCGAAAGCATTGGACGGACGTTTCGTCATTGTATGGGACTCATCAACATGCAATTATCCACAGAAAACCATGGGTGAGATGGTGTAATAACGTAAATTGATAGAAGTTAGATATTAATGCCGTTGGATGCCGGCTCATTCGTCTAATGGTTAAGTGCTTGGGCGTGAAACTGAAGGTCCGAGCGGTGGTTGTAGATGCGCAGTGCTGATGAGTCCCATACTAGGAAGACAAAGAAGGCCATCCAGTGCTTCCAAGTTTCTGATACTGGTCTTACAATGATGATTGGTTCATGATTTCAATGAAACTCAACATTCTCCACAACCCTATGATGATAATACATAGTAATGAATATCCTAACACATTAGAATTTCCAGTTAAAAATTTATTTTCAGATAATCAAACATAACTACTTTGAAAAATAATTTACCACAATTAACAAATCAGTTATACCTGCAATTTCTCACGAAACATAGGCTGCCTACAAGGAATATTTAACCAACTTTGTTATGGGCTCTCTTTTTTCAGTTGTTTTCAAGTGTTATTTTTCCTTTTGATATCTGGCTGTAATT
This sequence comes from Schistosoma turkestanicum, assembly GCA_944470395.2. Classification (NCBI taxonomy): domain Eukaryota; kingdom Metazoa; phylum Platyhelminthes; class Trematoda; order Strigeidida; family Schistosomatidae; genus Schistosoma; species Schistosoma turkestanicum. Next base: position 26,894,896 of record OX103973.1, read on the forward strand.
CTCAACCCAACATGTTCTTAAGTCTGTCTCTTTTGTCATGACGATTCTACGTTAGGGTTTACTTTATAATATGATTTATTGATTTTCATATTGTGTACCTTATCCCAGCAACAGCGTTTTTTTTCTATTCTCTTTATCAGTTGAAATCTGGTTCGTCCTCTGTCGCATTAGTTTGATAATGATGATGTCTGACCAGCGGATTTGTAGCATCTTGCATAGACAACTGTTTATTAATATTTGAATATTCTGAATGATGGTTTTCGTAGTTCTGCATGTTTCTGCTCCATACAATAAAAACTGTTTTGACATTTGTATTGAAAATTTCAACTTTCATGATGGTTGATAGCTCTTTCGACGTCAAACTATTCTTTGATTTTATTGGGGCACAGTTTTGGAGGTTTGCGTTTTTACACATTTGAAATCATTAATCAATCATCATTGTTAGACCACCATTAGAAACCAGGAAGCACTGGACGGCCGTTTCGTCCTAGTATGGGACTCATCAGCAGTGCGCATCCACGACTCCTGCTCCTCGCAGGATTCGAACCCGGGACCTTTGGCATTGTAGGCGAACGCCTTACCATCAGACCACTGGGCCGGCATCCAACGGTGTTAATGTCTAACTCTGATTGATCTAGGGATTTTGCGCGACCTCACCCAGTGGTCCGATGGTAAGGCGTTCGCCTACAATGCCAAAGGTCCCGGGTTCGAATCCTGCGAGGAGCAGGAGTCGTGGATGCGCACTGCTGAGGAGTCCCATACTAGGACGAAACGGCCGTCCAGTGCTTCCTGGTTTCTAATGGTGGTCTAACAATGATGATTGATTAGTGATTTCAAATGTATTCTTTGATTGTAAAGTATTGCTTTTGTTTTGACAGTCAATGTCTTGACTTTCGGACCAGGTATTGTTTGTTTGTCAATGATACTGTGCAGTTATGTGATCCACAGCTTCACCATGAAGTACGATTCGATTGTTACTTACTGTGTCGTTATATTAGAATTTTGCTTTCTCCCTTATGATTGCTGCAATTTCTCATAGTGAATAATCTAAAATGATGTAATTACTTGTGAAACACATTTATTGAAATATTTTTATGTTTAAATTTATTAGTCAAAATATAAATTTATCGATTTTTTTTACTATGATATAAATATTTAATTTTAATCTATCCAAAATTGTGAGAAAACTTAATATCCACTAGATAAATAACTACATTTCTAAGTGACAAAATACAGACATTGGTACATTTATATTTTAAAAATTTCTTATTTATAATAAAAATCCTTATAATCTAATCAAGAATTGAACTCCTAAAGTTTGGGATGAACTGACTAGAATGTACAACCATGTTACCTGTTACAAAAAGACAACAATATAGCAAGTTTTTTATATGCTCGTGAAATGATATGCTTGAATGTTATTACGAGTTCATCTTAGTCGGTAAACGACAGCGAAGACAAATGATCCAGTGACACGATAGGCTATTCTTGTCCGATTGTCCCTGATCCAGCTAACTATATCAAGAAGTCTTGATAAGGCGTAGAAAGTGTATTCTATAAGCACCCACAAAATATGAGGTTCACAAGCACATAAATCGAGTTTATTTATACATGATAGAAACGTCCTTGGGAGAGCCACAAAAATAGCGTACTAAAATAATACATCAACCAATAACACTCAAGGATTTTCCGAGTGGGAAGTGTAATCTCAAGGTCAACTGAGCAGCTTATGCGCGAAAACGCAAAAAATCCAAAATTAGGACTTTAATCAGGTGAGTTCTGAGGATCTAACGTCCCCAACAGTTTTAAAATCATTTTACAAAGCGTAAAATTATTCAGCTATCGTGGAATTCAAATGCATAGAATGATCAATGAAGCTCAAATTGAACCTGTCTGATGCTGAATATTGATCAAACGGAGAACAATAATGAATTTTATTTGACAAGAAAACAATTCTCAAATCCAAACAGAGGACAATTGAAAACTTTTATATACTATTATTATTATATTAGTTTATAATTCTAAGAACTTAAAAAAGGCTATTTCCACAAAAAAAAGAAGTGTTTTTCCTCCTTTTTTAAGCCTTATTTATTCAAGTCTCTTACATATGGTTCAGGGCCGGTAGTAGTAGTAGTAGTACAATGTACTTTATCAGTCACTTCGTGAAAATGTCGTTTCACATAAAATAAAAAAATTATGCGTATTTTATATGTCCATAAAGAGAACATAGCAAAAGGACAATAAAGGACAAATTAGTGATAGTATATTTATTAGAACAAAAAAAATCTCTATAACCAATTTCGCAGAATACCAACATTTCTCTAGATATTATTTTATACAAATAATCTCTTCTTATTAATTTCACTTTTTAACTATATAACTAGTGAACTGCGAAATGGCAAATTAGCATGAAAGAGTTTTTCTTTCTTTCACCAAGATTATCTCTCTCTCTCTGTACACACACACACACACATACATACGTACATACATTAAAACAGCATGAAAAAATCTTCTGTAAACATGTAGCGATATTTATATATATATGCATCATGTGAGAAAGCAGGGACATTTTGATAGAAATAAAATAATGTCTTGTGATATATATATATATATATATATATATATATATATATATATATATATATATATATATATATATATATATATATATATATATACATATATGTAAAATGTCCTTGAAGTTGCTAGGGTTTTTTTTCTCCTATAACTAATTAAACATGCATCAAAATTCTAAATACTGATGAATGAAAGACAGCAGTATATTTTAAAACAAAAGTGAAAATAATTTAAGCAAATATCATTTAAAATATTGGGATTATGAACGAGTCAGTTATGAAAATTGTTTCATGAAATAATCTTAACGATTGAAATTCTAAAAGAATTTCAATGTTTTTTGTCTAGCTATACTGTTTGGACTACGTCAGGTTAATAGTAATCAAAAATATCAGAGAATATTTAACGTTTAACAATTGAATCAAATTTACACTAAAATGTTTTAATGATGATACTAAGTGACATAAATATGAATATTTGTAAGAAGACGATATCAGTGACGTGAAAACTTCAGATATACCTATCATGCTGATGATGTAGTGTCTATAATCTAGAAACAAAGTTTTATGTTATTTGTCTACGATCTCATCCGAACAGAAAATCAGTAAAGAATATGATATAATCAGAACTTTTCAAAATGTCCAACTCAGTTTTTAAACAAAGACCACAGTTAAACTTAAGTATAAAAATGAATTGTTATTCGCGGTTATAAATGAACATTTTGTGAAATTAGACTTCAGACGATATGATTCGTTTATCAGAACTAAATAAAAAGTTGTGATAAGAATCCAGAAGACATTTCATACTTAATTTTGTAAATATTTATATATCTTTCTATTCCTTTTAGAGTGTTATTGGTAGTCGAAATAAACTAAAAACTTATTCATTTTTTTTGACAACTTTGAACTAGTGACTATCATCAAATCATAGAAGGGCTGAAACACAACATATTGACAATACCAGAGTTGTTCAGTTGTTACTGAATGACAATTTTCGTCAATTTGTCGCATTACACACTATCCTTATTTGGCGTTATTCATAATTCATCATTCCAAGTCACCAGTTGGATTACAACACTGCCCGGTTGAACATTTGTAACAAGATTATCATTATTAAGTGGTATGGTTTCATTTTATAGACATATATTTACTGCCTATTATTCTCAGTTGACAAATCACTGAAAACCAGGGAGCATTAGATAGTTATTTCCTCTTAATATGGGATTTTCTATAGCACTGTACTTACAGCGTCAATCATGAATACTCAGCAGCCAGAAATAACTAAACATTTATTTCATCCTAAGGGTTGAGTTCATTTTCTTATACACTTGCATTTATCAAGAATATTACAACAAAGTGCTTGTTTGCCCAGTCCAATGGAGTAAAACATTTTAGGTAACCGATTCAGCTGAATAAATATACTACTTATTAGTAAATTATCTATTTGTGTTAAATTCGTCAAAAATTCATGATTCAAATTGAATCCAACTGTCAAGATGTATAATCTTGCTAGGTTAATACACAAATGTTGTAAATTAAAGCAAAACTTTAATTTCAACTTTATTCCTATTGGATTAAGAAAGTTCAGTTGACTTCTACCAAATTACCATAACTTGGAAAGTAGTCAACATATCCACCTACCAACCGAAAGACGGGTATATACTGTTCAACAGTTCTTTCTTTTCTAACTCTATAGCTGTAAACCGTTCTCTTTAAAAAGTAAAGAATATCAAATTTTAGTTACTAATATCAATCATTTAGTTCCAAATAATTTGTTTTTCAGTTACTTTGAGTCAAATACGAGCTGTGTAACTTTTGCATTATAGTCAATTTTGTAATCGTATCCTCTAATTGATGTAAAGCCTATGCTAGTAAGAACTATGCGTGAGTCTATTATATTCTTGATTTTCATTACTTCAATTCAAGCTACCCATTATTTCCATATTGTGTTTTTGTTTAGTTTACTAAAAATTTCAAATACTCACCAATTTCTTTACAATCTTTATTCATTCATGCAGAAATCAGGTCAAAACAATCGAAACTCAGCTATATTTGAATGAAAGTCACCTTAAAAGAGAGAAATAATGCCAGAATCCATTTCATTAATCTGTTATATTATATTACAGAAAATCTATAATTAGGGCAAACATTAAAACATTCAATATTATCCTTATATTATATATATATATATATATATATATATATATATATATATATATATATATATATATGATTTTATAGGTCAAATGAATTGGAACACGTCACATTCTGACTCAGCCTTTCTTAACTATGAAGCATTAAATTTTTCCAAAAATTGATTCCTATCTTAGATGACCTAGTTTATGTATAATATATTTACATATATATACTGGTAATAGAATTTAACTTCCCATTTTAAAATGAAATATGAGTAATCGCCAGCATTTTTAAAAAATCTAACAGATAAATGCCAGTCATTGCTCATCATAAATATTTTATCCTAAACAAAATATGAAAATAAATAAGTCAAAATGTTAATTCTAGACTAAAAAAATTCTTGTAAAATATCTAGTCGTGAATATGTACTGCTGATGAGTTACGATGCCATGACGAAACGGCCATCCAGTGCTTCCAGGTTTCTTTGAATGATAGTCTAACAATGATTGATTGATGATTTCAAATGTGTACAAAATACCTAGTGATTTACAAAATTATTAATTTAGCAAACTGGTATACAGCCGAACCACGGAGTATGTACATAGGTTCAAATTAATTTATTCTATACCATTGCAGTTGGAGAAGTAATGAACTTTCCATATGACGAAAGAATCGATACTACTACTACTACTACTGCTACCAACGCGTTATGGCACTGAAAAACGACACTAAATACACCGTTTGTACAGTAACAGGACGCCCAATTATAAAGAATTCATAGTTCTTGACTGACACCTTGCATTACGGTTATAATATGTGAAAAATGCACTAGAACGAGAACACTTTAAACAATGTAGCATGACTTAGCTATCCATTACACTAAACATTCATATCTTAAGCTAACCATGTCTGTAAACTGTAATTATTATTTTCAGAATATACTATTATTACTATGATTACAGATAAAAATAATAATGATAGTAATAATAGTAATATCAATAAAACTGGAGAATTAACCATATTAGATAAGATTTTTAAAGGAAGGAATGAAAAGTATAGGCTAAAAGTAGATCCGATTTACATTTTGAAAAAAAAATACAAGAATGAATTCATCCTAATCAATAACATAATGTATTCTGATGAAATGATATGAGAAGTTATTAGTTTGGTGTTTAATAACTGATACAATTCTGCAGGTGGCGGTTAACTATGTACTAGTGTTTGCAAATTGTCTAAAATCATATACATATATTTTAATACTTTTTCAATGATTTTTAATCATATTTATGTTTGGATTGCGTAGTTATGACATAATTATGTTATTTTTTTCTCAGAAAGAACTAAACTTCTCTTAGTTGATGCCTCCTTGTGAATTATCAGTTTGATTTTAGTTATTCACGATCATTCAGCTAACTGATGTTAAATGATGAGCTGATGAACGACTAAAAATCAGAAAAGAATGAATAGTTATTTGTTAACTCGTCGAGAAGACTAAACGAAGAATTCAAAAAGGATCAAACCTAGTTGATCCAAGTCTAACGAAAAGTATATTACCTTTAGATATTTTAGTTTAGACATCAATGATGCACAATTTTAAGGTTCAATAAATTGAAAACAAGAAGTCAACTTTACTCATTAGTATTGATTAGTTATTGTAAATTCGCGAAATTTATTAACTATATTGAACAACGCAAGGAAGTTTAGCTTCTGAAAACCCGAAACATTAGATAGTATACATAATTTTAGCGTAGTGATCTTAAGGAAATTAGCTATAAATAAGACTTCGTAGTATGAAATTTGACTACTAATAGGGTAGAGAGATTTACAAACCGAAAACGACATAAGTTTACAGTATCCCTTTAGTTAGCATTTGTTTCCTAGCTGAAATAAAATCTTTCATTCTATAAGTCATAGCTAATTTCGCTATAAAACACGTTAATAATCAATAATGCTAAGTATTTTATCAAGAAAAAAAGTATTGATCACATAATAAGAAATCAACGAAAGATTGAATACTTTATAACAAGTTAATTTTTAAATCAGTGTTCATTTTTGTGTACTGACAACAACTGTTCATACTTAAATTCATGTGTATTGGTTGTTTGAATCTTCCCATTGATGTTTGAGACTGTGATAGAACAGTCCACGTGGGGTTCGAGTCCTACGGCGAACATCAACTCTGAGATGTAGGAACATCTAACTGACGATCTCCAGATACGATAAAATGAACATCTGGGATTATACTGCTAGCCACTATTCACCTCTGATAAGTCCGTATTTTACATTGTAATTAAATTTTTGGTGTAAATATACATAAATAATGGAAATATTTGAAAAGTCGTGTTTACAATTTCTTTTAATTTTTATTATTAAAAACCTCATCTTGAGACACGACAGCTGCCTGATACTTGTTGGATTTGAATGTTTTCTTAATTTAGGTTGGTTGGACATTCAAATAACATTCAACAAACTCTATAAACCCATTAACTCAAAACTATAAGTAATGATGATTTTCATCAGACTCATATGATAGAACAATCGATTTTGTTTGGTTATATTTTGATTATTCGTCAGCTGCAAGGTAGAACTTCGTACGTACGTACATCAGTTCAAGTTGCCATAAAACATTAGCACAAAGACAACGCAATTGTCACTTCGAATCCCATAGTAGTAGAGGTAGTAGAAGTATTAACGGTCATCAAAAAGTTTGATGATTGATGATATCATTCGAGGCACATTTCCCATAGGAATCAATTTAAAAAGAAAAAAAGAAGAGAGAGAGAGAGGAAAACGGTCATGAGGGATTTAGAAGATTAGAGTTTTAGAGAAGACAGTGAATGGATGCACCTGTGCCATTGCAAACGATTTTAAGCCATATCATTCAGTGTGATTATTGGTACATATTAGATAGATACATGAAAATACTCCCAAAAACTTCAATCAGATTGATTTGAGAAGACAGAATTACTACTTAACTGACTGAATATAAGATGGAGATTTCCAGCTCATGTGGATACTCTGAATGTTTTTCAGTTCTTCGAGCTAGATGATTCAATCATAGAGTCTCGCTTCTTAATTATTTCGCAGGTTTTATATCGATTGTAACTGGAAAAAGGTTTGATCGGACGAAATTTAGCATTTCATATACACACTACTAGAAAGTAGTATGACTTACCGAACAATAATATAATTTTCCAACTGAATTTGAATTTTACATAAAAAACCGACAATTACCCATTTGTTCCTGTCAAATCGTTTTTTTTAACGATCATCTGAGTAGATATAAATGTTATAAGAACTAAATAACTGAACGAAAACACGACATTAATATAGAAGAAGTTAACACTAAAAATACAAAAGACTTATTTATAAAAATAAATTGAATTGATCAAGTTAGACATTAACACCGTTAGATACCGGCTCAGTGGTTCAGAGGTTAGGCGTTCGCACACAATACCGAAGGTCCAGGGTTCAAATCCTGCGAGGTGCAGGATTCGTGGATGCACACTGCTGATGAGTCCCATACCAGGACGAAACGGCCGTCCAGTGCTTCCAGGTTTCTATCAGTAATCTAACATTGATCGATTCATGGTTTCAAAATGTGGAAAATAAATAAACCAACCTTAAATCAACCAGTTCTCATCTATCAAGCCTTAAGAGATATATCTCCAATGCAACACAGTTCTTTGAACAAATAGTTATAAACTAAGTTAAAAATTTGTTAAACCTATTCATTGAAATAGTCTGGATACTGATTCCAGTGATTCCTAATTGTATATATTTCAATGACTTCAAAATAACAAATAAACTATTGAAAGCTAATCAGTAATCGTAATGCTTAACGATTATAGTGATCAGACAATTAATTCAATAATAATAATAAACCTGAACTAAGAAATCAATAAGACATTATATAACATCAAAAGAGAAAAAGATATTTAACTCTAATGATCAATGAATATCCCATCACAATCATTAGAAGTGAAAATGTATACTTGTACTACGGATTTCTATTCAACAAATCACTCCACCAAGTGAATAATTACCTGTTCGATAAAAAGACACTAGTGGTTCATTCAAATAGATTAAAAGATTCAATCACTTCAATTTATTCATTTATATTTCAGTATTATATCGCATCATGTATTATGAATTCATGTGATATGAACGACTACAACAACTACAACAATGTTAAATTAAAAACAGTTATCTTTTAAATTAAATGAATAGATAAATATGGAGTTTAGAGAAAGATAAAACAGAAGACAATAAATCATCTATCCAGTGAGTAATTATACATATATATCTATCTTATTTCAACAAGACTGTATTTGAAAAATTGAAAAAAACACCAAATGTTGAATAGAATATAAATTGAATAATATAATTTTGTTTAAATATTTCAATTGATTAATGTGATACAAACTTTAAACAGTAATAACTACACACACACACACACGATCTCTCTCTTGAGTGAATGAGATGGAAACTAGTTGCTGAATCAGATGGACAAACAATTTTATGGTGAAAATTTAAATAACAATGAAGGTTATTAATAATATTCTAGAGAAAGTTTGTCAATGTGTATTTAAATTATTTATTTAAATGAATGGCGTATCACCATAGTAACTACTTTTTTTGTTCAATGTAGCACAAACACTTGCGGTTATGTAATCTGAGCATATTTTATTTAATCACACTACGCTTATGCATATATATATATATATATATATATATATATATATATATGCATAGATAGAGAGAGAGAGATTAAAACATGCAAATGAATGCATAGACTAACAAAACTGTTGCACTTGATTCTCAAATTTTTGATTCAATGTTAGTTAAAAAATTATATTTGTTTTACTGATTAAAGCGTATAATTGGGTATCATTCAAAAATTAAAATGTCTTGACTGATTGTTGATTAATCGTTAAACAATTTTTATATATAGTGAGGTTTCGTCTGTTGAGTATTAGATATTGATTTAAGAGCAAGTAAAATCAGTAATCAATACTTCTTCTAATAAAATAACATACATATTGTGGTTTCATTCAAAATGCAACTTATTCAGTTAATATTTCAAAATCACATTACTGAAAGTTCCATTAAAAAAATTATCGATCTTATTTGCAATGAAGTTCTTATGATTCACTTACCTTTTATAAAAAAAGAATATGATCTCTTAAACTAATTATACAAAATGATACTAATTCTTAACAACAGCGTTGCTCACTCCGATGTTCCACGATATACGAGCAGTGCTTCGAAGACACCTATGATACTAATAAACTAAAAATATCCTCTACTCTCACTGGTCATGTTTCACAGCCATAAAGTAAGACGGAGTGAACCACTGTACAGTACACTCGTTCTTTAGTCAGCAAACGAATATCTCGCTTGCGCCATGAGTGACGCAGGTTGGCAAAAGACAATCGAGCCTTCTGTATCCGAGCTGAGATTTCGCCAGTCACCAGGCCATCAGCACTGATGAGACTCCCCAGATATGTGAAGCGGTCTACATGCTCAACTACCTCATTCCCTATCACTAGTTCAGGTGCCGATGCAACCCAGTCTCGAAGCAACATTTTGCATTTCGAGGGTGAGAACCGCATCCCGAACATATTTCCGTTGTTGCTTAGGGTGGTCAGAAGACTCTGCATTTTGTCAGCGTCTTCACCAAATAGAACTATGTTATCGGCATATTCTATGTCAACAAGCGATTTTCCTAGTAGAAGGTCCACTCCTGAAAATTCAGACGAGGTTAAGGTTATACAATTATTGTTTGTCTTAAGCACTTAAAACCTATTAGCTCTCCTCTTGATAATTCGCCTTATTTTCTAACTACACACACACACATACTAATAGTAGAGTTTATAATATGTTTATAGAGAATGTTATTCTTCTTCCAGTTTACCAACTTATAAATAAAAATCAATCACATTGTACATAAACTGATTTGTTATAAAATTTACTTTAATTCAATCAAATTATTCTCTCTACTAGTATTCCAATGAGCAAAGACGATAAGAGTCAATGGGACAAAGTTTACTAATCAAAATATGTACACCTTATCGCCAAAAATCTATTTGCAAAACAAACAATATTATTGGCTGTTTCCTAGTCTTTAAATCATACTGACCGAGTCATATATCTGTACCCGACACTCTTCAACTTTGGCAATAACTTCAGGGTAACACTCTACTGCATACTATTTTTAAGCTTCGTTGTCAACAGTACACATCAAAACACTACTTGTTTCATTTTTCTAAATACAACTTACATAACGTTAAACTATGCCTTTAATTGTAATTAATGACGTAAAAACACAATTATGATAATAAGATAGAAAAGGATAGAAATGATGACCATGAAAGAATAAAAAAAAAAGAAAGATAGGCAATTTTTTATTTACCAAAATGAAGGTTGTGTATCTTGTGACTGACTGTCTAGTTATCTCAATAACAGAGAGAGAGAAAAACAAAACAAAACAAAACGATAGGCACACAATCGTTTTTTTTTAATTTTAGAAAGAAACAGTAGAATTTTCATTTGAAATATTGAAGAATTTTATTCAATTTTGGTAAGGTGATTTTCTGAGAAATCAACCATTTGAACGAATGAAGAAATGTTTTAATATTACAAAAAAACTGTGATCATGACTTGATTGATGCATCAATGATCAGTAGTGCGATCAATAAAATTTTATTGATTTAACATTTTCTAATCAGGTAGACAGTAATACAGTATTGAATTTAATAATTTGAATAGTACACAATATGAAGTAGTGTTGATTGCAACCGTTTTCTAATATAGAACAGTTATGATGTAATCGGATAGTAAGTTTATTGATATGAATTACAGATTTAGAAGGATCGTAAACAATTATGGAAAAATAAAGGTCATTTATGGACATAACCAAGTGAGGAAACCTAGCTCCTCTGCGATAATGATCGATAATCATACTGTAAGGTCAAAACAACCTTGAACTCCTCCTATTGAAGAAACAGTTTTACTGACAGTTAGACAATTCCTGTATTTAAATTGATCAATTGTGTGCATCTTACATTGATTGATTGAAAAATATTCAAAAAAAACACACTGTGATGCAAACGCAATCAATTTTAGTAATTAGCATGAAAGAACACTGTGTGTTCCTCCATTCGTTCCTAATTACAATTCACAACTGATTTTGTTATTGGCAATTTTTTAAACTTTGATTTTTCGAACCTCTTTGAAATTTAAACGTGGAATGATTATATGTCAAATGATTTATTCAAAATTTTAATTTTGTAAATGTTTAAACCTTTTCGGTGAATATGTAAATGTTAGAATGTAACTGTTTAAAAGTTATTTCAATACCGAAATATTAGTGTTGGTTTTAGAGACGTGGGAGCGTGACTGCAGAGCCCAAGAGACAACTGCTTCAGGTCGGTCACGCACGGCCGCTCCACTCTTGTCTAAAAGCCCTTACCACCGGAAACGGAAATCCGTGAGGTAAGGTGGGGTGCGATAATTTTATGGTTCACCTTTTCTAACCCATTCCTTCTTTGTGAGAAGACAACATCGCTGCAGATGCTGGTTGACTGTGAGAAACACCTTACTGCTGTCACACCCCTCTGCAGTCAGCAGTACAACTTCGCCCTCATACATATAGTATCCAATTCACTAAACACTTTCTCTATTTGAATATTTATTAAGTCTAACATAACATCGAATCTGTAGGATTTCTTCACTTATCCGACAACCGATTTAAAGTTCAAATAATAATTACTAACGAAGTAGTTTTAACAAGATCCTCTATAAATATCATCCTACTTAAAATTTGAATGACGAAGTACACAAAAGATTCGATTTCTAGAAAACTCAAACCATAAAAACGGCAACAAAACAAGCGTACTGATTGATAGTTTCTCAAGGAATTATGATTGATGCAAGTTGATATTTTTAAAGTCTCATGCGTTGAATTCGCGTATTGATTAAACAGTCCTATGATGTGCAAAAGTGAAGGTTCTTGATCGATATCATAATGAATTTTTATCACCATTTCTATCATGAATTATATTTTATCGCAAAAAAAAAAGTCAAGAGCAAAGAGTATTCTCTCTAAATTAAAATTTTACTTCATGCTTTATACCATTAAATTTATTAAACAACAATAAAAAGTACTGACTAGTAGTTGAAAGTAGATAGTTGTGTTTAATCTGTGGTTTATAACCTTTAGACAATGTGTCTAGAGTAGCATCAAATTTGAAATATACAATTTGATAAGAAAGAAATTTTAATGTATCACTCTAGGTAATGGATTTAAATGAAAATTCAAAAACTATTTTATTTTCCATTGATAATGATTTCATTTTATCATTGTTTTCTGCATAAAACTAAATACTTTGAGTTCTAGCTGTGATAGAATCATGAGGACAATTTTTTATTTAATCTCACGATTGGATGAAATGATACCTCAGCTGATATCAAATTATGACGAAGACTAACTCTAAATTAAACAATTTTCTTCATAAACTTTCAAGTCAAACAAATATTTCATTTTTGAATGAAACTTGGTAAAGATTGATACCATTTAGAGTACACATATAAATCGATAAACAGGTATTTCGTTAGATTATAAGACTTATCAATCAGCATATACCAGTGGCTGAAGCCACGACACCCAGGTCAAAGCTTCAGTTAAACATACGGCGACGATTGACGTTTGTTTTGTGTTAATATTCATATACTTAAATGTTTTAAATCGTATTAGGTCAGAATTGCTTCTGTAATATGCTCTCAGCTATTCTCTGTCCAACATTGTAAATAAACAGATGCAGAATTATAGAAGTTAGACTGATTAACATGTAAATCAAACTGAGACTGACATATTTCAATCATGATTTATTTAAGCAGAAAACTTTAATTTTTCCAGCCTACACAAGTTTCATAACAATAAACAAGTGAGTGAAAAAGGAAACATTTTATTTTTTTTGCATTTCAAACTAATATGAGCACTGCAATAAAACTGATTATTGGTTATTTTATTCAACAGACGTGTGAAACTGTCTGTTTTTCAAACAATTACGAAAAATCCTCATACTTATAAAATGAGCTTCTCCAAAAAAAAAAAATAACTATAACTTTTTTACAAGTCTTTACAATTAAAAACTAATTTTCTACCTCAGACATAACTAACTTTAAATGCATTTCTTAATCTACAACTTATTATATCAAATCGCTTTTTATGTTAAATACCAAATGGCAACACATTTAGACAACTGCAAAAAGTAAAACTCAAATAAAAAAATAATGATAGAAGTTATTACTTTCAATAATAAAGATACAAACTGAGTCGATCGCGTCATTTAATCATATAACTATTCTTCTCGTATTTGATTGGTTAGTTTCTTTCTAATGACCTTATCGATCGATAATGAAGCATTCTGTTAATTGGTAACAATAATAAAAAGAACTGGCTGTATAGAATTTTTTTTAAAAAAAAGCCTGTCTTCGAAATAATAATAATAATAATAATAATAATAATAATAATAATATTAATAATATTAATAATAATAATAACGTAATTACTTGTTTCCTTTACAGGATAAAACGTAATGAACTTTAATTAAAGGTTTTTAGATTTACAGGATATTGATATAAAGCAAGTTCAGATTTAATAATGATGCTCCATATATAATTCATAATAAAAATATCATTATAAATAGGTCTAAATTTAGAAAAAATGTGAAAAAGATTATGAGAAGTTTATTTTCAAAGTCGCTAGTACAGTAGTGAGCAAGTACACAGGTGGGGCAACCGAATTGTATTTAACGAAAATTACAGAGTTACTCAGTAAAATCGGAAAACCATATCGTAAATTGTTCATTTGCAAAAGATCAGTTCATCCTATCGAACTGGACTGTTCCTGTTGCCAAACATCAATCCATTGTCACTATTCATGCGTTTCATACAAATTCCAGTGTTTTCTAACTCTCCCTTTCTTGATCTTCCCCCATCTTCGGCTGCCAGACATTACGTTGACGCTCACGTCATATACTACTTATAAGTAGCTCACACCACGGTACGACTGAGTGAAGCTAGTTTTTAGTTTTATGCATGAAAACAGGGTGAAGACTTTAATGATTAAGAATATTGCGAACATTCTCAAGCACTGGTAAATCACAGAGAGTCTAGATCTAAATATCGATTACTGATAAAGTTTTATTTTTCACTAATCAATATTTTGTGGGCAAAGAATAAATACTATGCCTTGTTATTCTGGTAATATAATGAAACATATGATACACAGAATAAAGGGTTTATATCTAATGGTCTCTAAATATTTTTGATAATAGAAAATTTTAATTTGATTCCAGTAGATGATTACAAATATGGAGTTGGCTTTTATCAGCAAGGCACATCATTAATCTTCTTAAAATTAATATATTTTTAGATAATCAAGTACTTTCATCTTAGTCACTATGACGGAGACTTCATTGATTTGAACTCGTTCATTTGTGAATTGTTTTCACTAACCTAATGTTAACCAATCTACTAATTACAAACGATTTTAAACTAATAAGGGACCCATATGAAAGGTATCCTGGAAATCTTCCGAAATCTATGTAACATCATGTAACGTTTACCGTGATGCTACATCATTTAGCTAAATGCGTAAGTAGATTGGGACCTAAAACTAAACAGTAAGATACATGCTAATATTTATTCACTAGCTGGAGTCATAAACTAATGGTTAGAACTCTATCAACAGTGGTAACGTAACGTTTAAAGTGAAAGGTGCTGGATTTGAATTTCAATGAGGATATCAATAGTACCTTGCAACTTGTTGTGTGTAGCGATATGTCGAGCCCATATGGCTTATCCCAGCCATTGGAAAAATTAATTAATCCATTCCTAGCAAGTTAATTACGCCTCTTTTGACCTTATTAATTACTTATTTATAAGCTTAGTTGTTTTTACTAGAGTAAGTGTGTGCGTCGCTTACTTATCTTGTCACACGTCTAGCCTATTTTTGTCATGTCTCATCACATCGAGTTTGCCCACCAGCCTTTTCTGCATCATTTCACATTCTATTGATTGGCTGCTTAAGCGAATAAATTCAACCAAAGTAAACCGTATTGGGCATTTAAAAAACCACCGTCGCACAAACGGGATTCGCCTAAGAATGATATATACGGAAATGGAAGGGAAGATTTATTTCATAACATATTTAATTGTTTGTAAAAATTGGAGTCAGATTCCGGACCACTAAAAAGTGCATTAAGTTGGTAAGTCCCAAACAGAACGAAATTATCATCCAAAATTACACTGTTAGCCACAATCTAGCTTCAATAAAAAAGTGATATAGTTATCCCCTAGCATCTAACTTCCAAAACCATGAACAGTTTGACTTTTAAAGAATTTTTGAATACATACTTTCAAAGCTTACCAAAGAATCACTTGGAGGATTTCTCTATATTAAAAAAATTCTTATAGAATCTAATTAGTTTTATTAACTGGAAAGGTTATTGAACTTTTCACTTCTAAAAAAAAAATTTTTAAGAAACGCCAAGGATTTCTAAAGCTGTGTAGCTTACTTCACTTGATTTGAGAAAATAAAAAATTGTTTATTAGATCGAATGTTTCACGTGATATGAAAAAAAGGTAAATATTTCACTATTTAGTAGTGGGTTAACATTTTGTCAAAACAAATGACAGTTGATCAAATAAATCTACTGCTTTGGTCAGATATCTATCCCTATAACTCAATCCTAGTAGTTGTTGATTGGTCAGTTGTTAGTAGTTGACCTTGATTTCTGTCATTCACTATGAATACTATCCGATTTTTGTTGATAGTATATATTATTTAATAATTTGATGATAAAAAATTCAAATCTTCCACAATAATTCTAATCAATTAATTAATTGTATGTAAGTGGTCAGTATCCCATAAATCATAAAAATAATTGATACACTAGTTAGAAGTTTTACAAAAATAACAAGAACAAATATATATATAGAAAAATAAATGGAAATAATCAGAGAAATTTCAAATATATTATAGTAGAGTAAATATATATATTTATACTTTCAATTAGAAGAATATTTTCAAAGTGTTGTATTTTCCTGTAAATCCGTTAAATCAAAACAACTGAGACTTTTCTTATGTATACATATATATATATATATATACATTACGGGGTTGTGAAGATTGTTAAGTTACACATTTTTGAAACCATGAACCGATCAATGTTAGACCACCACGGGAAACCTGGAAGCACTGGACGGCCGTTTCGTCCTGGTATGGGACTCCTCAGCAGTGCGCATCCACGACTCCTGCACCCCGCAGGATTCGAACCCAGAACCTTTGGTATTGTGCGCGAACGCACTAACCGATAGACCACTGAGCCGGTATCTGACGGTGTTAATGTCTAACTTGATCAAATTCACGGAGTGGTTTCAAATATATATATATATATATATATATATATATATATATATATATTTAAAGAGTATAATAATTATTTATAGATAAATTAATCAATTTCAAAAGATATTTCATTTTACTAGTTTATTTTATATCAATGTTTATAAGGGATGGAGTTTTATTCTACAAGCATTACAAATAAGTATACTGAAGAACCACCACCTTATGAACTATAATGAAATAGCATGTGATTTGCTAACACTCATATCATCTTTACGATTTCAATTTAAGAACGAAAAAAAAAGGTTTACTTTTGTGTACTTAGGAAAACATTTCTTGTTATATTTAATTTGTGTTAATGTTGGTACAAAATAAGAGCAACAAACAAAAAATGAGCAGTGAAGTGAGTTTTTCTTCGGATTATCGGTTCACATTACCTAACCTAGAATCTTTTACAGATACATATTGATTTTTCTTTTATTAAAAATCGTACTTTCGAAAGTATGATTTTATAATTATTCATAAAAATGCAATTCCGTTTGTTGATAAAATTAAAATTATCAGAAAATACATTAGTATTGATATTTAGGACAGCAATTGATCAGTTTTATTCGGTAAATATGTGCATCTTTAGTGGATTGTCTCAACATTAAACCTTTAGGTCACAAACATTATTAGCAGAGGTATCTAGCGATAGAATCCAGCACATGAGTTTCGTTTTATTTGAGATTTATCAAATGGATTTACCTGAATCTCAGAGTTGATGCTCATGCCGGACTCCACTAGCCACATCTGCAAATATAAGCTTAACTACTTTCATAAAGACGAAACCGATTACACAGTTCATGAGTTCAACAGAACTGCATCCTTTGCACAGGGGTAGTTTATTTCTATGAAGATTCATTGACTTTCTAGAAGATGTTGTCTGTATCATCTTCCGATAAAAATGGGATAGAAACTTCTTCACATCTTCATCATTGCAAAGTTCTACACGTGATCAACTGTATGGATCATGTTGAAATAGTTATCAGTAGAGTTGATCAATTGATAAGATTGATAGTAATTACCAAAAACAAAACAATAACTAAATGAGTGTAATAACGTTCATAACAGTAATAATACTTCAAGAAAATAGAAAATATCTGACAACAAATGATTAAAAGACTGTTGAAATAATAACACAAATTATCATAAAAAAACTTTTCAACAGCATAAAGATATAATTTAAATGAACCGCGGGGTCAATGTAATTATAACAAAAATAATTATATCAACAAAGAATATTTCCGGTGAGTTGAGGTTAAAAAAAAGAGTCATATTTAATCAGGTAAAATACAGAATCTTTTTTGTACGCAGGCATAAATTAAGGTCAATATGATAGATGACTTATGCATCTATTATGTTTAATCATTTCATTCTTTCCTCTCTCCTACCGATTCACCAAAATCATGTATTTAAAATTATCACATCACTATATCAATGATGCTTACTTAGAAGCCCTAATTCGACAATTTAAAGCTATCAGCTAACATAATTTTCGCCTGTTCAAAGTTGCTCATGGATAAAAAGAAACTATTCTTGTATGTTCATTATTTTATTTTCAGTATCATTTCCGTAGAGCTTCGTCTTTATTTGTTTACTTCATAGAGAAAAACGACTAGAATTGGATGAGTTAAACCGCAAGCTGATTATTCAAAATAAATAAATCAATAAAAGTGACCATAACTCTATTTCTAAACATTTTCTCAATATTTCATAAATATAAGTTGAATTTTTATTGAATTATTCCAATTTTAGAAGAACCAGGCAAAAATTAGTGCACAACATTCAAGGAATCAATAAAATCTAAATGTTAACCTTTACAGCTAATACAAAGAAATTTCAATAATAGACATTTTACTCAACTGATGAAATACAGTTATTTCTATGTTAAATTATTAAAAAGAAACTATTTTTCAACAGGGCTGTGACAATTCAGATAAGAATAGAAACAACGAATTGTCAGAAAAAGTCATGTGAATTCACTAATTGCATAGATCCTCTTTTAACTGTTAAAAACTTAAATACAACTAATTATTCAACAAATAATTTGATGTAAATAGGATGTGATTTGAAAAAAAATAACATGATTAAAATTAAGTTTGACATTTTGTAAGTACGTCAATAGAAGATAATGATTGCGGAGGTATTAAAAATTTTGTTTAAATATTTATCTACTTACAGGTTGATTGCTTAAAAATATTCTGTAGATAAGTCATGAGGAAAATAGTAAAACAAGATTTTCTCCGAAATAAAAGATCAATTTCATAACCGTGTAATTCTGAAAAAATAAAATTGACTAGTAATAGATTAGATAAGATCTCGACAACCAATACAAAACTGATCGCGCTAACTACTTGAAAGCAGGAATTCCATTTAAATCATTTTATGGTAATCCAAAAATTCATAACTAAATATCGGAAGATTAGAACGAAGTAGATTATGCCCATGGTTGAGAATAAATCTGTCTTTCTAATGTTTAGCTTCAGGGATGATAAAATATGTGGAACAATTTATTTTAGATTAAAGATCATCGTGAAAGGACGTATACACCTGTCAAACTGGGTAAACAATGAAAAAACAATTCTAATAACTTATGCATAAAAATTTAGATTTACTATTTATACTACTATTAAGTAGTTGCAAAATCTCATTGAACTAATAAATACGCTTATTAAACAAAATAGGTGATGAAAGTGTAATTAGTTTTATTGAAAATGAAGACACATATTATACCACTTAGTTTGCATTCTAAATTACAACTGGAATGTACTTTTGTATTGGGAAGTTAAAGGTGGCCAATTTTTTAGATTTGTGTTGGGGCCGCTTGGGAATGCATACCCACGATCTTATACACAGATGAATTTAAGACTACCATATTTCTTGCTAAACATGATATTAATCAAAATCTTAAAATTTCAATCATTTGTTGATCATGGTCCGATGTATTTACTTATAAGTTATGTATAGCCTGATTTTATGAAGAATTTATTTGATAATAGACAGAAAATATAGTTTCCCAGTAATATATTAGTCATTGGTCATACATTAAGTCGTTTGAAACATTCATATTTATAAAATATTCTGTATTTTTTCTTAATCATCCCACAGGACAATGATAAATACCAAAGAAATTCACTTACAAGATAGAAAATCTAATCTATGAACCAAATTAGAAGTAATTCAGGCATAAGTCAACTAAAATACATGAGAATAAACAAGTTAACATTTAGTTTGATCAACATAAATCATTATGAACACATATATGTGTATATCTGTATATGGATAACAGAAGGTAAATTAATATTAAAAATCATAACATTCTGTTAATAATTCCTGTTTAAAATGTCTACATTCAAGTGCAGATGATCAATACTCGCGCATTGGTTCAAATAATAATAATAATAATAATAATAATAATAATAATAATTCAAAAACACATAAAAATACGAATTTTGCAAGCGAATGAATCATTGTTATAGTTCATTCAATCTTAATTGAATAAAATAGCCCATCTAGCAATTGAGATAATGTTTGTGTTAGAAAAAAAAAATTGGAGAAAATCAATTTTAATTAACATTTACAAATAAGATAAACACATTTATTTGTTTACTTAATTTCTTAAAAATGCAACTTCACATAAACAGAAGAAAGGGAGAAAGGTTAAAACTAGAAAAAAACCCAGATGAATAAGTTACTAATAAGTTGTATTAATATTAAACTACCTGGTTCAACAGAGCATCTCAATAAAAAGTACTACCAACACGTGAGACCCCCAAGTCGTCATTTACTCTATTTTATTGAATACAGCGCAAGATAGCTAATTTTTGATAGAAATAGGATATTTCTATACTATTTTAGTTTTGAATAAGAAGACAACATTTATGATGTGCGAATGAAGATATCAAAAGTACTGCGAAACTTAGTAAATGCTAGGTAGGAGTTTAAAGAAAAGAGTACAAGCACCCGTTATTATTTTATTTATAAGCTAAAGTTTAAAAAACTAATTTTTGGCTTTTTATCATCTCCTGGTAAAAATTAACCACAATATGACATAAGCTATAAGGCATCATTGTTCAAGTTTAACTTGAGTGATTTTAAGGTCAAATCCAGTCTCTATAACTCGTAAGTACTTACAGTCATTATGAAACAGAAATTTAGTGACAGAACCTCAAACTAAAACCACAAAATTGAAATAGTTACCGATTAAACTTCATTACATACTACTTAATTTAATAAAAACAAGTGGGAGGTGTATTACACATAGAATAGTTTCAACATTAACTATCATATACCAATGATGATTACGAATACATATAACTTTTTAAAAGATAATCATATTTCTTTATTGCGATAGCTCATTAATTGAGATATACTACTAGAGTTTTTCCAAGTAATATATATAGATATATGTATTTCACTGAAGTATACTAAATAGTACATAATAATGGTTCTGATAAACGTTTACAAATTAATAAATATAGGGAATAAACAATGCATTTATTAGCATGTTATATTTTTGCCTCTTTGTTGTTGCTTTTGCTTTAATTTTGAATGTACACAAGAATAAAAAGTGGTTATCACATTCTTATTACACGTGTACTCAAATGTACAGCAGAGAAATCTCAAGAACAATTCAATGTTATAACTTCAAGTTGATCAATATCCATGTAAACGATTAGCTAGTAAGAATTCTGCAACTTTTCTCTACCAATAAGTATACTATTTTCGGCTACTGATAGCATTCTAAGATTGAACCAATTATTTGTTTCAAGTGATAAGGTGAAACTTAAGTTTGAAGGCGAGAATTACAATAACTACTATTGGTCCAGAACCTGTGCCCTTCTTCTAATCAAGTCTCCAGTACGATAACAGAACACAACAAGAAACAATACAGTAATGTATATGATAATAATCAGCTCATTATAGTGTATATTAATTTCCTGATCAACATGAAGATACGTAGGCATAATGACGCTGAAAGTGAACAAGAACGGAGGAGACGGTTAATGATTACTTAGGCATCATTAAGAGACAACAAAACATGCAATAATAGTTGATGGGCCTAAAGGAAGCTTACAGTGAGGAGAATCTAGAAATACTATGGTACATTTATCTACAATATATACAGTGGAAATATCAATAATCATAACTCGTGAATTAGTACCGAAATTTTTATCCTCAGTATTCATTCTCCATTAACACATAGAATAAAAGTGACGACGAGAAAATAAAATAAAAGCAAAAAAATCGTAACAACAACATTAACTGAACTATAATGATAAAAACCATATTTAACCATATTTTTCAAAACGAGCTCGTTTGTATGCACGGAATCAGAATCATTTCATAGGGTATATAATAGCTGTATTTAATTTCAGTTGATTAAAATGATTAATTAAAGCGAGGTTGATAGGATAATGACTGATATTTACATTGAAAAGAACTTTTACTCAACACACGTTTATGTTACTGAAAAATTATTAAGTAGTAAGTAATCTATGTAAAGCCAATGGTAAGCAAACTATGGGAAAGTAAATTTATCAGAATGGGAAAAACTAACTCCATATGCATGGATAAATTAACTGTCGATTTCCCCTTTAATTAACAGGTTACAACTGATTAATCAAAATAAAAACATTTGACTACAATCCATCTTTGAAAGCTAACACTGCTTAGTCACTTTGGATTTGTGTGAAATAACAATAAATGTTACAGTCAGCCAGTCACTTATAACGTAGAACTTCGTACATGAGTTCAGGTTGTCATACCACATCAGCACAGAGACTCCACTGTCAGTACAAATCCAATAGTGGTAGCGATAGTAGAAGTTTTACCGGTAATGGAGAAGGTTAGGGTTCGAAGATATTATTCGAGGAGTGTAATTCATTGAGATAACTTTAGGAAAATATAAAGATGATGAGGAATTCGGAAGGTTAGAGTTTGAGAGAATAAAATAAATGGAAACACCTGCGCCACTGCAAACGATTTAGAGCCATGTCATTCAAGGTTTGTAACCATCAGTGACTTTCTTCTCGCGGACCCCAACCAGGTAGTCGACATGACTCAGCCCACTTGTCAGTGACTTCATGGATTTATGCCATGTTTTGATTTGGCCACCCTTAGCTTTCTTATAACCTACTCCTACACCACCTAATATAGCTGATCGAGGCAGTCGGTGCTTAGACATACGTAAGACATGTCCCAACCACCCCAACTTATGAAGTTTCAATACTTCATCTATTGACCTGCCATCCGTACCTACTACCTGTTTCCTAACAACAGCATTGCTTGCTGGGTTGTCCCGCGATACTCGAGCAATACTTCGGAGACACCTATGATCGAAAACCAGTAACCTACGAATATCTTCTACTCTTACCGTCCGTGTTTCACATTCATACAGTAGGACCGAGCGAACTGCCGCACAGTAGACTCGACCGTCAGTTAGCAAATGGATATCTCGCCTGCGCCACTATTGGCGAAAGTTGGCAAAAGCCAATCGAGCTTTCTGTATCTGTGCTGAGATTTCGTCAGTCACAGGGCCATAAGCACTGATGAGACTCTCCAGATGTTAAATATAATTACCAATTGCGTTGATTGAATAATTGTAACTTTTGGTTTCAACGAGCATATCTGAAGTACAGATGCATCAAAATACTTCAAACTTCAGTCAATAGAAACAATAATTTGATGGATTTATGTTTTTTCCTGATCCTAACATTCTCACTTGTAGTATCAATCCAGTCACTTGCATGGTTGAACTATAATTTACGCATAAATTATTTGAATGAGAGTATCAATTGTGTATGTAACCGTTGAACATCATAACGTGCCCAGTTTACAATCCTGATTCTAATCTAGTCTCCTATTTATTCTATAGCATTACAACCCTAACTTGACCAATCAGACGCCTCGACTAGCAGTGATAACCTTGAGACAGTCACTAAGTTCTTATTGACCCATTATGTTCTCTAGCCCACCTCCTCAGTCCTGAAGTTCATATACAACGTCCGCTATATTTATAATTCAAACAGACGTAATTAATATACGGGTAAACCAGATAATACTGTACCATAAAATGGAAAAATACAATTACCATGACCAAACCAAAAGTGAATGTAGATAAAGAAGACTGTGAATTATGAGTTTACTAATACGCCAGTACTCTTCCTGATATAGAAGTATCAAAGTTATTGAGAATCTATTTAAAAATCAAGTGTATAAGATAAGAATCGTTCTAGAAGAAATTCATATCTCCATCTATCTGAAAATGAAAACTATAATTATTAAAATGAATAATAAAAGTATCTTATCCGATTAAATAAATGACAGATATGAATGGATAAGTGTTCCATACTTTCTTATTTGATTAACCGAAGAAATAAGATGGATTTAAATAAGGCTTTTCTCATTGTTGACTGGATTCCAACAGATATACTGCATGAGTTACGTATACAAAGTCATCAGCATAAATACAAATAAACCTAACCCTATGCATTAAAAAAACGATCATTTTAACCTTCCTTGATCATCAATGTTAAGTTCAGTTAGACAAGATTTAAATAGACCAATGATTATTTCATTTATCTCAACTCTTTGTATGCTTATTTTTCTTACACAGTTTTAACATTAGTAGCTTTGTGTAAAAAAACTGTATTCGAAATAATCACAGAAAGTGTATTTTAAATAATTCCAACATTTCGTAATGATCGAAATAAAATCATCAAATATATAAAACTTATACTAAAACGCCTATTAAATCACAGGCATTCTAGCTAATAAAACTCAAAATCTGACGTGTATTGAGGACACAAAAAACTGGTGATATAGATTTATCTAACCCCGAAAATAAATCAAACTGATATTTGAATACACTACATTTTCTATGATTTATTTACAGTCAGAGTAACAATCTGAACAGAGTAATATTTAACATCAGTTAATCAACAACTTACAGTGTGGATACATATTTGCAATATCATACTGATCGACTCAGATTAAATAAATATCAACCTTTTGCTTCTACGATATTACTTTTCACTGTTGAAGGAGCTGGAATGAGTGTGCATCGAAAGTGAATATTAATTTTATGCAATTAAGAAAAGACTTAATATGATGAGATGAGATCAATATCCGAAAGCGATCTCAGAAAACGTATGAACAATTAACGCAAAAGAAGCATGTTGTGAAATCCAAAAGTTAGCGATAATCAGTTACCAGACATTGCGGATAAATGATTGATTGATTTATAGTGTATAAAACGAAATCAATGCATCAATAAACATGTTGAAGATGAGAATAGTATTTAATATTTCAGCTAAAGAAGAAACATTACTCAGAGTATGATGTTGTAAAAACCTAAGTGATTAAGTAATCTCAAAGTCAAACATCAAACACAAATAGTCATACTCATTCAGAAAATCAGTAAGTTTCATATTGATTTTATCACTAAATGTTTCATCCAACCATATTTGAATGTAATTATGAAATCGATAAAAAAAATAACTTTGGAAACAGTAAATGCAATCATCGATTTAAAATCTACTTGGCACTTTACAAAATGAAACATAGACGATACGAATTTCTACTATTTAAACAATACTTTTCTTGGGATTAAGAAAAGCACTTTCGCTGGTCAATTTCCTCAAACAACTAACACTTAAAATCTTGATTCGACGATTCTGATCAAGGTGTGCGATAGAAGTTATAAAAATATCTGACGCTTCTGATAGTTTATAATAGTCGGTTACCACAGGTTACTTTTGTGAATTCAATTCATCAGTAATACCAAGCGATTATTTGATTCGATACTACTCGAATTATTCTGCACGGCCGTGTTTTCTTCTTCACGATTACGTGTCAACGAAACAGAGACCTAATTAAAGCATTTTTCAAATAAAACTACGTATAAATATAAACTCGTTGAATGTTCCATTCATTTCTAATTGGTCAGAGTTAGTGGATGAGCTGAGAAGACTGGAAGTCTTCCGTGTACGAATAAAATGTAGTGACATTTCTTTACTATATTATTTTAACTTTCTATTCGCTTTGGAACATGTTTACATTCCAGTTTAAATCGTATTTTGATTTAGGAACCAGTAAAGTGAAGCAAGGTACCCAAGAATACTAGACCGAGGTATATGTGAAGTCTGGCACAAGACAATCTTCTAATGATTCCCTTCGCATAATGGGTAGTATAGATAACAAATTTTCATTCACCGTTGATTTATGATCAATGGTCAATAAATTTGTAGTCAATCAAACCAATTTAAATGATAAATTTGATAATATTAAGTGAAACATAAGTCACTAAAATATAGTTGCAACAAACAAACAAAAGATATTTACCTTATTTCTCTTGGGACAAAATAGATTTGTGTATGTGTACGCCATGCATTATTGGTTTTATTTCATTTAAATTATACACCAAAACACTAAATGAAACTAAATCAGCAGATAAAGATTTTTTAGTAAATTATACAACGTAATATCATATATCAATGATATGGAAATCCTGTTATTACATTTTAATTAAATATTGAAGGTTGTGAATTTGCATTTCTTTAAAAATACACTTAGTTTTCTGTATATAAAGTTCACTGAAGTATATAGGGATACAGAATTAGCATAACATCATCTACATTAGCAATGCTTTGAATTAATTGAAATGGATCTGAGACAATGTAGAGTTGTGTAAATTCTTGCCATCGTAGTTACTAAGATGAGTTGTGACATAAAAGAATATCGTTAATTAGTATAATTTAGAATGATTTGTCCAGTATTCACAGTTCTGGCCAACTTATAACGTTGACAAGTGTTATCCAATACGCCTCATTACACCGTTAAAATGAAATGCAAAGTCAGATATCGAGGTGTGCTATGCAATACCTCATTTCATTGTCCTTAGTATTGATTTTAAGCGCGTTTACACTCCTGAATCGGAGAGAAGTATGCTTTAAATAATTAACTTTTCATGCTGAAATGACTCACTTTTGACATAAAAATAGGGTGATGTAATGTTCATATCTTCCTAAAGGTTTATTTCTGATGAACACTAGTCAATTCGAAATATAAATCTAGAGTATTTTAAAACGATTTGCTTTTAATTGACTAGTAGAAGTGATGACTTAACAAATACAGTACTTGATTCCTAGTCATTTCGTTCAAGATCTTGCATCTCATTACATCATTCTCGGTTCCTGTTGAATGTTCGAATACTACTACTTCAAAGGGATATATTATACACTTGTAAAAAACTCAAACAAATAAGCACAATACTGACATGTGGGCGGATGACCTATGATAAATTTTTTATTAGACAAGAATAATGATATATCTGTGTATTTTTGATCACAATAATCTATGTTAAAGAAAAATTTTAATCATGAGAAATAACTGGTACTGGTTGAATAAAATTAAAACATCAAATAAGATGAATGTTAACAACAAAGTGAAATAGTAAAAAAAAAAGAAAGATAGAACAGTAGAAAAAAAAAGGCAAGAATACATTCTGTTCTTAAAATATTATAAAACCAAATAATTGTTTATTTTATCAGTCTTACTGGATCAAATAATTCAATACCGGGTTTTTGCAATAAACTATGTTGAACTTTTTCTTCATCTAATTTCATTTGATCAGTAACATTAGAATTTGTACTCTGTTTTAAATTAGGATTATTTTTTAAAATGATAGCTGATAACAGTCGTCCAGTAATTGGTCCAGTTAGAATACCCCAACAAGAATTACCTGTGGCAATATAAACATTAGATAAATTAGGAATTCGACCAATAACTGGATAACCATCATACACCAGTGGTAAGTAACAAGCAGATTCTGTTATCATTTCTGCATCTTTTAATGATGGAACTACACTAGTGACTATTTCTTTTAAACGATTACAACGCCAAATGTCAATTTCAACTTGATCCTTTGAAGATGGTACAGGCTAAAAGTAATAATAAAGTTTAAATATATTATGTGAAGTTATTAGTAGTAATATTTAACTATCGAAGAGAAAAATCAAAATATATATAGAGAGACAAAGATATTCTGTAGCGTAGATATGTATTAATACTGTCTGCTGATGAAAATATAGGAGTCAATCTGTAGCAGCTGGAAAATCTTGACTTTAAACCAGATCTGTAAAGCACCAAAAGTTCATATAAGTTTATTTGATAACATTCAAATAAAAAACAGAGACTTTCGAAAAAAAACATGAAAATCTCATTTGATCCTAGTAATAAACTTCGTTTTCTCAGTCTGTGAAAGTGTAAGCTGAGTTCATCAAGAGTAATTCAATAGTGAGAAGTCGATAAACAAATCCAATGTAATTTCGCTTATTTTTGTATGACTTCAGTTTTTAATCGCAACTATAATAGTATGAATATAATAATATGAGTTCGTAAAGCAAAGAAAAAATAATCAAACTCACTGCATCATCACCAAGACCACATACATAGACTGTATTATCAGGTCTTGGATAAACTTCAGGTGAACAAGAAAATTCAGAATTTCGATAATCCATAAACAAACATTTAGCATCTATTGGTGAATTTTCTACTTTCGGTTTCAATATAATACTATGAGCTCGTCTTCCATGAAATTTGTTAGAACTTAAACATCCTGACGGAAGCCAACTAATAGATTCTTTTGACCATGGTCCTGTAGTAAGTATAACTAAACTGGCAGGGATAACTTCATAGTTTGAAGAAGAGGATTCTGTTACCCGAACACCGATAACTTCAGAAGTCGATGTATTTGATTTTGAAAATTCTAATCCTACAACACGAGCAATTTTTACTTTTGTTCCTTGATTCGTTAAATATTGAGCACGTCGAAATAATTCCTCTGTGAGTTTTTTAGGATGCACCTAATAAGGGTAACGGAATGAATTAAATAATACTATCAATTTTTTTATTTTTATAGTTTGCTGACACATGTGATAAAATTATAAAAGAATTGCATAAAAATATAATCTTGAATTTATTAGGACATGTTTACTAAGATCAAGCATGTTTAGGCGAAACAATTATCACTAGTACGAATGAATATTCGTCATACTATATCACAAATTGTATCATCGGAAACCAACCTAGTGTTTCTCATAAGCGTTTGCTGCGAAACACGGAGGCTTAGGGTTCGATTCGTGTCGTCGCGGACGAAACAATTGTTCAATACTCTCTCGGTTTTAATAATACCTCTGCTAAGACCAATCCATAAAGAAAATAACCGATAAATTAAAATAATCTGTACAAAATTCCTTCAACTAAACTTCAGCAAATATTTTTGACGTAAAATCCAATTCAATGACTTATCCAATGAGAGGAAGAGACATAGTACTAACATGAAGCTATACAAAGAGAAAGTAATTACTAGAGTTTTCGAAAATGTTCTGAGTATAAATTGTTTTTTTAAAATGAAAATATTTATTCAGTTAATGGAATTACTCCTCAACGATTTAAATTTGATTTTTTTTATTTCCTTTACCTAAGACTTAGGACTGTATTCATAGAATGTGATCGGTTAACTGCTAAAAGTATTATTGATCTCTAGACTTTTATTAGAGCTGAATATCTGTAACACTTTAAATAATAACTAAAACTAACCTAATAATCAATTACAAACATTTTAACGTGGCGACTTAAGATATCAAGTCAATAATCGACAATGATAGATCACAACTCCACCAGTGACTAATAGAAAGGTTCGGTTGCGAAATGATGCTTCGTGTCACATATCTTCAATCATAGCTCTACGGCGAGCATGCATTTATGATCATTTAGGATGTAAGAAAATAAAAACAAGAAGACTATTTCGACTTCATTCGGAAGATGCATTAAGTAATTTTAAGGAAAAACTATCCAAAGACTTAGTCAACCATAAGTATGACATTCAATGCAAAATAGTTTGGTATTATGTCCAAAGAACTGTTAATACAAAGATTATAACTGTCGATAACATAAACCGAAAGGTTAGGAAGGAACAGTGGGTTTTGAGAGTTTCTACTGAGATAAGAGATGCTTGGGAAACTATCCTAATATGATCCAAAAACGATGAGGATCCAGGGTAAGAAATACACTGGAAGAAAGTTTATACAATGAATGTAGGCAGTAGTACATAACCGTAACATAAGTAAAGAAAGCGGTGATAGTTAATACTTTACAGCTACTTAGACAGATGTAAGAAATTAAGTTTTTATTAGTATTGTTGAATAATGAGATAGAACTGTGGTCCAATCTTAAATCAGATGTCTAGGACGGTGAGTAGAATACTTTGATTAACAGTTCAACTGGAGAGAGTCCGCTCTCCCTCTCCAAAAGCTATGACACGGTTATGCGTATATAGCCACTGACAAGGGAGTCCTACTGAATAATGTCTCGTGGAGGGGCTGTTGTTAACAAAAGTGTGTAATGAGGATCTAACTAGAGTTGGAAAACTGATTTCAAACTAATGGTATACATAGGCTTCAGGATCCTGATTGGACGACTGGTGTATGAACATATCGTTGGTCACCAGCTACCATGAAACTACATTTCCATACGTTGCTCTACTGCCTTGTGGATTAGATTTTAGGTCAAACGCTCGGGTTGCGACTCCTAGAAAAACAACCTACCTCAGTCAAAGCGTCTTGGCAGTATCCGAGCCTACTCACAAATTCGGTAATTTTTGTGGCGCATATATATTTAGCTACCTCTTAGTACCAATGTTGTGAGTGACTGACTGACTGACCAATGTTTATATCAAACTAAAAATAAATAAGTAACCACTAATCATTCGATGTTAGTTCAGTTTGGTATTTAGTTCATTTTTACGGGCAGTTCGCTAATATTTTATTGACAAGGAGAAGAATGCAAAACAAACCTGTGCAGTATTTGTAATATCACCTATCAATGAACAACTCTTGACTTTCGCATCGATCCAGGACGGTGATTCTGAACAACCAGAAGATTTTCCAGGAGATAATGATATGGAGTATGTGTTAACACGTCTATAATCACATGCACCACCGAACTCATCTGCTAATTCCATATGTAAATCAAAACCATTTTGGGCTAAAACATCCATTTCATAATGAGAACACCAGTCCTTAGCCAAGAATCCCCCAGCTCGCCCAGATGCGGCAGATCCAATTTGTTCCTTTTCAATGATTAGTGTGTCAATTTTTCGCTTTGATAGATAATAAGCAGTAGAAACACCAATTATACCGCCTCCAACTATGATGACTGACATTATGGAAAGCTACGCGTGGACAGCTTAGATCTTAGTGAGAGAATATAAGCATCAATACACTGAATGCATATGTATCATCTGAACACAATAGTTAATTCCAAATTCAGTAGACTCAGTGATCTTCAGTTGTTGCTAGGATCAATAACCATTTTACGACTGGTCTGATAATGAGATTTTGTAGGCTTCGTACTTCGTTTAATAATGAAACACTACAATAAATGAAAGATAATAATGTAAATCTCTCAAATTTAGACCCGACCGAAGCTGCTACCTTGACGTGGTGGTCGGGCTTGCCTATCGTGATGACCCAACCGAGCTATACTGGCTGGAACACATGTTCCTGCAGGTCCTACCATGCCAGGCAGGTCGATTGGAGAACGATGAGACTAAAAGCAGCTACTCAAGGTCTGAGGGCGAAGTCGTACTGCTGACTGCAGAGGGGTGTGACAGCAGTAAGGTGTTTCCCTCGGACAACCAGCATCTGCAGCGATGCTGCCTTCTCACAAGGAAGGAAGGGTTAGAAAAGGTCGACCCTAAAAATGTCACACCTCCCCTAACTCACGGATTTCCGTCTCCTTGGGTAAGGGTGCCCACTAAGGGCCTTTAAGAACGGAGCTAATCCTCAAACAACGTCTCATAAAAAGGCCGTGCGTGACCGGCCTCAAGCAGTCGTCCCTTGGACTCTGCGGTCACGCACCAACACTAATCCATCTTCCTTTTCAGGTTCGTCAAGAAACAACCTTCCACGGTGTGGGCAGCCGGGAAGTGATAACCGCCCTCATACCCGTAACAGCACACGAGACAAAATTGTTCAAAATCAAATCCTTCCTACATTCCCTAATACCTCTCTTATCTCCACAACTAACCCTTCTCACATTCATTCATTACAGTGCACAGCTAATGCAGACGATGCGAGTTTGCGAAACGTCGTTCCTGGTCTCCTTAAACCCCGTTCCAAACTACATGTTGGAGCATTCAATGTACGGACATTGTGTCAAATAGGGCAACAGGCATCATTAGCTAGGACTTTAGAATCTCGTTCCATCGATGTGTGCTGCGTCTCGGAAACGCGCATACAGGATCCGAGTAGCATCACTCATTTGACCTCACCATGTCAAGATAAAGAAGCAGCTCGATTTACCCTTCGTGTATCCGGTAGCCCTGATGCTGCTTCTAGGGGCCTCGCCGGTGTAGGTATAGCATTGAGTCGTAGGGCAGAACAATCTCTCCTTGACTGGATCCCTGTAGATAGTCGCTTGTGCGCCGTCCGACTCAACGGGACAGTAAGGACTCGGAAAGATAGGGACACTCGCCGTTGCCTCTTCGTCATATCAGCCTACGCCCCCACTGACTGCAGCCCAGATGATGTAAAAGATGAGTTTTACAGAAAGCTTTCGGACCTCCTCCAAAAAGTTAAGCGCTCTGATATAGTTATAATGGCTGGTGACTTCAATGCACAAGTAGGTAGACTAAGTGAAAATGAAAGACACCTAGGTGGATGTTACGGTCTCGCGGCTCAAAGAACAGACAATGGCGACCGTCTGTTGCAACTGTGCTCAGATAACCAACTATTTCTAGCAAACACTAATTTTAAGCATAAGGAAAAACACCTTTTGACCTGGCGACCCCCGAAGTCGTCTCAACGTTGGACACAACTAGATCATATCGCCATCAGCCACCGATGGAGGGGTTCGATAGAGGACTGTCGCTCGTTCTGGGGCACATGTTTAGATTCAGATCATGCCCTAGTGCGAGCACGTATTTGTTTGAGGCTTGCTGGACGTAGGAAAGACACCGTAAGAAAGCCTCTTAGGGCTTCACTTGATGATAATCAAGCTAAGAAAATATTTCAGGAGGAACTAGAAAAACAGTTAGGCGGCCATGCAAGTGATTCCCATCCTGAAGCAGGTTGGAATGATATCAAGAA
This sequence comes from Schistosoma turkestanicum, assembly GCA_944470395.2. Classification (NCBI taxonomy): domain Eukaryota; kingdom Metazoa; phylum Platyhelminthes; class Trematoda; order Strigeidida; family Schistosomatidae; genus Schistosoma; species Schistosoma turkestanicum. The sequence goes on from OX103973.1 coordinate 26,928,216, forward strand.
GGCTGTGGAAACAGCAATGGTATCTGCTAGCAAGGTAAACCACAAGGCTAGGATGAAGCCGTGGATATCAGTCGCATCCACCGAACTGATGGATGCTCGAAAACGCATCCCACCTGACTCTGAACATGATGAGGAGCGTAGTCAGCTTAGGCGCAGACTTATAAAAAGCCTACGTAACGACCGTGAACAGTGGTGGGTGGCGAAAGCAAAAGCGATGGAAAAGGCAGCGGCGATAGGCAACACTAGACAACTTTTCCGCCTTATTAAAGAAACCGGTATTAGGAAGCCGAATGTAAGTGAGACTATCTCGGAAAAGGATGGTCTTATTATCCATTCTCAATCTAGGAGGCTGGACCGATGGGCAGAACACTTTAGGGATCAGTTCAACTGGCCTTCAGCCACACTTCGGTTGCCCACGATCTCCAGTCATCCTGAATGGCAAATCGATTTAAGTCCTCCCAGTCTATATGAAGTTGAGAAAGCTATAGGAAATCTAAGAGGAGGTAGAGCGGCAGGTCCTGATAGGCTTACCCCTGAGATGTTTAAGTATGGTGGTTCAATTTTAACGGTTAGACTGACCGAGATCCTAGGTAGAATCTGGGAAATGGACGTAATCCCATCTGACTGGTCCCAGTCGCTAATTGTCCCAATCTACAAGAAAGGACAGAAGTCCTCTTGTGACAATCACAGGGGAATAAGTTTAACTAATATAGTTTCTAAATTGTTAGCCTCGATTATACTTAGACGTCTAACTAGAGCTCGCGAAGAGCAGACTCGAGAAAACCAGTCTGGTTTTCGACCTGGACGTGGTTGTATAGACCACATCTTCACACTACGACAGGTCCTGGAACACAGACACACATTTAGACGTCCGACGATAGTCGTGTTCCTGGACCTTAAGGCGGCATTCGACTCAGTGGATCGTGAGGTTCTGTGGCAGTGTCTGTCATTGAAAGGTGTACCAAAGAAGTACATTAACCTTATACAAGCACTCTACTCGAACACCACTGGTCGGGTGAGAGCATATGGCGAACTGTCATCTGAATTCTCTACATCAAGTGGTGTCCGTCAGGGCTGTCCACTCTCTCCATTCTTGTTTAACTTTGTCGTAGACATCCTGTTAGAGTTAACATTAAGCTCGTCAGATTTTTCAGGGGTTGACCTTCTACCAGGAAAGCCGCTTACTGATCTAGAATATGCCGATGACATAGTTCTATTCGGTGAAGACGCTGACAAAATGCAGAGTCTTCTGACTACCATAAGCAACAATGCGAGCATGTTCGGGATGCGGTTTTCCCCCTCGAAATGCAAAATGTTGCTTCAAGACTGGGTTTCATCGGCACCTGAACTAGTGATAGGGAGTGAAGTAGTCGAGTGTGTAGACCGCTTCACTTATCTTGGGAGTCTCATCAGTGCTGACGGTCTGGTGACTGACGAAATCTCAGCTCGGATACAGAAGGCTCGATTGGCTTTTGCCAACCTGCGTCACTTATGGCGTAGGCGTGATATCCGTTCGCTAACCAAAGGGCGGGTGTACTGCGCAGCAGTTCGTTCTGTTCTCTTATATGGCTGTGAAACATGGCCGTTAAGAGTAGAAGATGTTCGTAGGTTACTAGTATTCGATCATAGATGTTTAAGAAGCATTGCTCGTATATCGTGGGACAGCCGAGTAAGCAATGCTGTTGTTAGGAAACGAGTACTAGGTAAGGATGGCAGATCAATAGATGAAGTGGTGAAACTTCATCAGTTGAGGTGGTTGGGACATGTGTTACGTATGGCTAACCACCGACTGCCCCGACGAGCTATGTTTTGTGGTGTAGGAGTAGGTTGGAAGAAAGTTAGGGGCGGCCAGACCAAAACATGGCACAAATCCATGAAGTCACTGACAAGTGGACTGAGTCATGTTGGTAGATGTAGACTACCTGGTTGGGGTCCGCGAAACGAAAGTCATCAATGGTTAGAGACCTTGAACGACATGGCTCAAAATCGTTTGCAATGGCGCAGGTGCATCCACTCTTTGAGCTCTCTCAAATCCTAATCTTCTGGATTAGCCAGCACCTCTGCCTTTGTCTTTATAATCTTATCTCACTGAATTATATTTTTTGAATAATATCTTCGAACTCTAGTCTTCTTTATTAACATTAATGCCTATACTATCTTTATCACTATGGGATTTGATTTGACATTTGCGTCTCTGTGCTAATAATGTGGTATGGCAACATGAACTTATGTACATACGTACGAAGTTCTACGTTGCAACTGACTGACTGACTGACTCTCAAATTTAGAACATAACCAGTGATCTCAATCTAATATTCTTCAGTATTTTAAGCTCTAAATAATTCGTTTCATGAAAAACCCTTGAGGTCTCCTTCTTTTTGTGATTTTATCTGGGTTGCTAACTTCCTAAACTACTAATCGTGCTTTTTGGGATAGAAGTTAAGTGCATGCTTTACATTATTTCACAAGCGTTAGAGGTTTGTGATAAAACCAAAGGTAGATCTTTTGGCCAAAATCAATGCCTTGATATAAGAGAAGAGCTTGTTTACCATGAGGAGCTAGTCAAGCTAATATCAATAAAAATATTAGTTTCTTGAAGCTTTATCTTGCAAAACGGCCCAGAGAAGAATGGCAAAAATGGAACCAGACAGTTACATACATAAAAATACTACAATCTTAAATTTGAAAAAGAAAATTATTTAGCCGACTTTGCTCGAGTATGATACTGATTGTTTATAACTGGGCTACAGTAATATCGTAATTATTAAAAGAAAGCTGATGTCTTCATCGACCGCAAGGATCAGAAGGTGTATCAAAAATAATGAATTCCAGAGCTTTATGCTTATGAAATTTCACACAATGTAGACCATGGTTGGAAATCATGAATGGCAATGGGAGAGCTGATTGCAATGGGTAAGTGATAAACCACAACTCAACCGGAAAGATAATATATTTAAATGATAGATCCTCATCATAAAGCAGTGATACTTCCCAAAGACAGTCGTCGTCAGCTATTCAACATGATGGAAAGTCTTAAGGTGAGATGTTACCAATCTACATGATTTAATTATCCATTAAGATGCAAGCAAAGTTTACGCAAATGCAACAAAGCAGCTATCCAGTGTTCAAACGAATCTAATGTGTTTTTTTTTTGATTTCTATCGAAACTTGGTTTTAACGAAACGACTGTGTTCACTTTAAATGAATGAAGAGTATTGTTTATTGCATCAGTAATCTTACTGAGTGCAACAGTTTTTCTGGTTTCCGAAATGTTCAAACCGAATGGTTCAAGGTTCGTCTTCGAATCTTAGCCTGACTTTTAGGCTAGCTCTTGCCTATGTGGATTTTTTTAAGTTATTTAAAAAATTCTGAGCGATGACAGGTCAATGTAACAACAGTAATTGCTAAGGCCCAGGTTATCACTATCGTGTGGGCAACGTCATGGAATGTGACCAGTGAAAAGGGTGGTGCTACGAAGCTCGCAATAACAACTACAGCTACTGAGACGTAATAGACATGCGTGTGGTTTTGCAAGCAGTGTTGCTCGGATGCAGCGAGCTCAAGATGGGGAAAGCATAAGATGATAACCAGCCTGAGAGACAAATCAGCGAATCAGGAAACACTACCTAGTTATAAAACATTTAACAGCTGAAAATCAGTGGAATAACCGTTCTCATCTGGATAATCAACCCTCACAAGTTGGGTTATTCCGTCTAGTGAAAGGAAAAGGCTAAGTTCACCGATTAAAGACAGGCTAGTGGTATGAATTACGGTTATCACCTTAGAGAGTTTTCGTCATCAATTAAAGCTAGCTTTGATGCTAATAAGTTTCAATTCAGTCTTAAAAGTTGAACTTCAGAGTTTAGTTTCTCACGCAGGGGCTAGGGATTTCATAATGATCATGAGGAAGTGACGTTAGCTATGGTGCAGTGATTCAAACTTACTATTTAAAAACTAGAGATTTACAGCTGAGGTTTAAGAGTTGGAAAGGAAGGATATTTCCTAGCTTTAATAAACACTACTGACTATGCATCGAATCATAACAAACACTTTATTATACGATCTGCTTCAAAATCAGTTGTCTGGTAATTCAGATTATTCAGTACTTTGAATTCGTGATAAAATTTCCTATTACGTTAGAGCATTTCAATAACCGTGTATTTTCAATTACTATTCCGTTATGACAAAAGCTATATGACGCGGTATCTTAAGTCTTTGGTAAGTCTACGTTTAAACAGAAGGTAACTTGCGTGCTGGGGCAGTGTGAGTAGAAGCCTAAGAGGTTATCTGGAGGAGGAAAGGACAAGAGAATAGGTGAACCAACGATTCGGTAAGCATACAGAATGCACTTACATTTATTAGCGAAGGTAATTTATAGCGATGAGAAATAAAACAAGAATGAGGTCAAGATAAACTGATAGTCGAAACTAGAAGTTAGTAAATTCCGCAATGTGTTACAACGCAGCAATTTAAATTCGGCGCAAAGTACCTAATATGCTCGTATGATGCCTGTTACCCGTAATGGATCACAGACCACAGACCAGAATTCTCAAACCAACTCTGTTCCGGGCCTTCCTCTTGAGTTATACGCAACTGTTATTCCTTCTTCACATGTCTGACTCCAGCTCTCGGCACAATATGTGCAGTAGTCTAACACTTTTCCTTCGACCTTGAGGGTTCAAAGTTAGGGCTGACCCCGCAATAAGGTTGGGTGCTTTCCACAGTGTCTCATATACTTCCAGCGTTCCTTCCTGATTTCTTCCTCCGCTGGAATCTGTTTCGTTCTTTCCCACAGTAGGTTGTTGCTGGTAGAGTCTGGTCAACAGTTTCGAAGTATTTTGCGTGAACAGCAGTCAGTAAACACCTGTATCTTCTGGATGATGGCTTTCGCAGTTCTCCAAGTTTCCGCTCCATAAAGTAGAACTTTCTTGACATTTGTACTGATCGGAATTTATTGACTTTTGTCTTTATCTTCTTCTTTTCTTGAATCTTGTCTAGAGTATCCACTCCTTGTGATGGCCCAAAGCTTCATGTCATGTTAAAGTTGTTCTCCATGGTAGTTTCCTCTTCAACTAGTAGATCGCGAAAGGGCTAGAACTTAGTGCTGAGGGTTATCTTGAATTCGTCGAGTTTGCCAGTATCCCGAAGAAAGACGGTATTAAACTTTTGTGATGCTGCTGTTGTCCAATGCTTCTTGAGTTTCGCCTCATCACAAAGTACCCTGTTTACTACAGGAGCATGCAGATTACCGTAGTTGGGAGAAACCGAAAGAAAGAATGATTGATTCACTGACCTTGTAAACACGAAATGTAGCAAAAACAACAACAAGTATTTCAATAAGTAAATTCAGAACCAACAGTGGGGAGCGCGACGTTTTAAGTCGTTAGAGTTATATCTAGCAGAGATTTATTTTGGCATCGTCCATTCAATGGGATTAATTGGCACTTGATAGCCTAACTGTTGCAGGACGATTGATAATCTCCCTCATGAAGTTAAACCAAGACAGTTTCAAATTTGGTTCAATTTCAGCGACACCCTGTCCGATAACCTCCTTCCTTCAAGGAACGGAAGTGATGCCAACATAGTGATGCGTGACGCAGTACGAATAATCAATGACATTATACTGTCACGATGATTTAGCGTTTGAGAGAATTCCAAATCCTGTGTAAATAAAGTTCATTACGTAACATGACTCATGTAGATTAATTCCTTGTATAGTTAATCGTGCTTATAGCACGTTTCAGATTGTTTAATCTGTTTAAGCCCTTTGATTAATTTATTTAACAAACAAAGCTATCGTCTTAGGGATAACTTAGCCGCACTATCGCTCTTGTATGGGCATTTAGGCTTGAGAATTGCTTACTGCTGACATGCATATTTTTTTCTTCTCGCTTTAGTAGCAGCCACTTAAGCGACGTGACAACTAATTCGTTTTCCTATGTATATATACATATACATCTTTGTCCTATTCACTCGCTCACTCGCTTGCTCTTTGGCACTCGCATATCGTTTTCACTTCATGTGCTTGTGGTTTTGTGATCTGTGTGTGGTGCGATTATAAACGTAACCAATGCTTCTTATTCGTCTTCTGATTTATTCATCGTTGGGCGTTATCCAGTAACGGTTAGCAGGAAGAGCAGTGAACAGAGTATAAGAGTATATCGAATACCAGCCACCATAGAATTGGTGACCTTGACGAAAGAACGTAACTCAGCTTTCTACGAGTCGGTCAAAATCAAAAATCAACATAACCCATTTCGATGAGTTATTACTGTGAATTATATGTACTATTGCGGATTATTATCATTGCAATTTTTCGCAAATAAATTATTTTCATAAACGTTGTAGAACATATTTTGACAATATTAACAACCATTAATAACAACTGTTATACTGCTGCGGTTCAGTAATTCTGTCCCGTGTTATAATGTTTTATCTTTTGTTATCAGAACTATTATTATCATCTATTTTATTTCCTTACCTTATATATAAGTTAATTTATTTGTATACCAAGCATTGCATATAAACATATCTTCAGATAACGACAGTCTAAGTCTTCCACAAACGTTGTCGGTAAGGTCCCTCAATCTTTCCATTCCTCGTTTCAGGGTCACCAACCCATAACTTCGAATTATTACGCCAGGAAATTACTTTTTAGCTAACCATATTCACCTACAGCAAGATGAATTCGGCCACGCATGCTGAGTGAATCCGAATGAAGTAGCCAACAATGTACGAGAGGTTCTAGCTAAACAAGATGCAGATACGACCTATTAAAGAAGGATGTGATATAGTCCGCCTCGCTAATCGAACAACAAGCGGCCAAACAGCCTTCCAAGCAAATGCGAATAGAAGATAGGACTCCATCACAGCTAAAAGATCACATGAGAAGCATAATAGGGTCAGGTAGGTAGACATACGCATATTCTATCAGTTGTGGCTCAGTCGACTAATCTTATATATGCAGTAAACAATCGCCTTTCGGGATAGTGATGCCAACATAGAGAACGTCGCTAAAATCAGTGATAGGATATACATGAAAACGAGACACAAGGGTATGCGAATGCATAACACCACAGTAGACGACAGAATCCATAAGTTATAAAAATAGAATAGTATTTTATGTCACAAGCTGGTCCAGCTGAGTCGGAAAAGCAGATAACAAAAATGGTCACGATCAAGGTCATGGGACAGGACCGGATCATGCTTTGGGAGGCTCAGCTCCTGAACTATGCTGGCACCAGAGTTAGGAAAAGTAGAAAATCATGCGAATTTGTATTTAATACAAGAGGCAAGCCTGTACTTGACAAGCAGTATGGGTGTCATCAATAATATCGTTGCCGACTTCTGGATAAACATGACTACCTAAATGATCTAATTCATGAGGTCGGATTCTTATTCGACAATCTTTAGACATACAGCCGATGGATTGTTTGGAAAGTATCCTTAATTTGTATACATCAGATTTACATACAATGCAATTGAATAAACTTATGATGCCAGTTTGAGTATTTCTATGGATTAACTTTGTTCCTGCTGGTGCTCAGGGATAAACGTTGACGTGGACGTACTGCGTTGTTTGACTGGACGAGGAGGGATCTGTTGGATGATGTCACAAGGATTTTAGATATGTTCACTTTGCTAACTTTTTTCCTTAGTGTTTAGATTTGCTGTTGCGCGTTGCTAGGCCATTTACTATTAGGTTGTGTTTGGTCAAGATTAGGGTTTTAACATAGTTTGGTTGGTGATTACTGGCGCTCGACTGCTGTCTACAATCCGTTACTCAACTTCTTGCTCGCAGATATTCGATCCCGTTAAGCCTAAGTTAGGTAGATATGGGGTGGCCGAATACATCACTTAGGATTAAAACACCATTTCTAAAGTGGATATTTACTTCCCTAGTTCATGTAGGCGTTGCATTTTGTATTATCGTTTTCTGAACGGTAAAACATGTGTTGACCTGAATAATAACCCTCCCTCTCCACTGTGCTGCTGCGCAAGATTATAATAGAGACCTGATACAACGACGATCGATAAATATATGGAGGGGTGAAATTTTAACGACGTTTGGGCAGAGGACGTTAAGGGTAGGTCTCGAGCACGTGAGGAGATCATGAGTGTTTACTGCAGCGGATTTGGGTCTTGTAATACTCCTAGTGGACCTTTTTGAAAGTTAGTGACCTCCAGTCAACACTAAGAAACGGCGTGAGACACTCGAAGAAACTTCATACTGCACAAAAGGCACACAAAGCCTTATCATTGCTCTGAACCTGGTACAAAACCTTCATCTGTGAACAATATTTTCTGTTCTGCTCCTCTCCCTTTATATCTCTTTTTCAGAACCTCATCAAAGTCTTGAAATATTAACCTTGATAATTGCCGAAGTTTTGGTTACTTTACCCAGGAGCCTGCAAACTGATTATCTGACGGATCACAACAAGATCTTTGCACATTTACCTCATCAGTTCTTGTGATATGCAGGCCTGAATTTACCTTGCATTGGTTCTCAGCCAGCAGTGGTTTGTTGTACCGTAACCGTCGTAACCCGCACCAACTATCTTATTGTACATTGCGGAGTGCGAAACATTATCTTATATTTTATGTTATAAAATTTAGCCTTCTATACGAAGCCAATGTACCTTGTGAAGTATTTGCGTAACTGAACAACGTTTTATAGAAAAATTGTTAGCAATTTTAACATTTTGATCTTGCCTGTAAATTGGCATGCATCTTGTAAAATGTTTTTATTTGAGAGTAAATTACTGCTTATTTTATTTTTAAAACTTTCGTTAAAATACTGGCAGAATTTCCACACCTGACTGGACACAACCCACAACCCTCTATCGGTAAGCTGGAGGCATGTCACAAAACAGGAGCCGCTATATCTGGGTTCACTAGGCACAAGCACCTGATTAGCTTAAAATAGCCAGGGCCGAACTAGACCAGATATAAATCTTTTGGACGAAGAAGTCTCGTAGTCTACCTAGCCATCAACCATTTCCGAAACATGTTGCAAAGCAGGAAATCTGTAGATTACACAGATCACTAACCACTCACTAATGCACTGAAATCAAAAATCGTCTTGTGAGATCCAACACCTTGACTTTATGTCACAGTTCATCACTGATATCCGAGAAGTAAAAGGTCAAGACAAACAGGCAGGGAGCGCATTACCTCTGTTCAAAACTACAACAGTTCAATAATCGACAACAAATTTAGAAGCCTTAGCAGACAGAACCTAATTCCAACAGGGAGCCGTGGTCCTAAACTAAACCATTCTCTGAGACCTGCGCTCGAGGTTGAACAGATTGAAATCTTGTCTATGTTTTTCGGCATCGGGGGTAAACTACTTACAGTGAGTTCTTGACTTTTGGATACAAATTTCCACATATGGTTTACTAGTCCGAGACCTGGAAGCATCGGATATTCTCACAGACGAATAATTGTACTGCACTGAATACAACGACAGCTCTTAATTCGCGTTAAGAGCAAAGACAGTATGAACATGAGGTAACCGATTATAACAGTCGATAAGTAAGCAAACGTAATACGTAACATACACTGCCTTTATTTGAACCCGGCTTAGCATGAAATCACGAAAGGTTAAGTAACGAGCCACAGCAGCTGCATATGTCACTTTTCGGGATTGAACTGAATACAAGTATAGACTCCTACCTCTCAGTCAGTAACTAAAGACGTAGAACTTTGTACGTAAGCACATAAGTTCATGTTGCTACAATGCATCAGTGCAGACACGAAGATTTCAGTCTAAATCCCATAGCGCTACAGATGGTAGGAGTATTAGCGGTAACGGTCAAGATTAGGGTTCTAAATCATTCAAGAATAACTGAGTTAAAATGAATTTGGAGAGAGATAGAGGTGATGAGGAATTCAGAAGATCAGGACTTCGGAGGACACAAAGAGGGAATGCACCTGCGCCGTCGCAAACGATTTTGAGCCATGTCGTTCAAGGTCTCCAGCCACCGGTTACTATCGTCAGGCGGGCCCCAACCAGGTGGTCGATACCTACCAACATGACTCAGTCCACTTGTCAGTGATTTCATAGATTTGTGCCATGTTTTGGCTTGGCCACCCCTAGCTTTCTTACGACCTATTTCTACACCACAAAACATCGCTCGTCGAGGTAGTCTGTGGTTGGGCGTTGGTAACACATATCCCAACCACCTCAACTGAAGTTTCACTACCTGATCTATCAACGAGCCATTTTTACCTAGTACTCGTTTCCAAACAACAGCATTGCTTACTCCGTTGTCCCAGGATATACGATCAATGCTTCGAAGACATCTATAATCGAATACAAGCAACCCATGAATGTCTTCGACTCTTACCTGCCATATTTCGCATCCATATACTATGACAGAGCAAACTGCTGAGCAGTACACTCGTCCTTTGTTCAGCAGATGGATATCTCGCCTACGCCATAAATGACGCAAGTTGGCGAAGGCCAATCGGCCCTTCTGTTTCCGTGCTGAGGATAATTGTGATTGATTGTCAAACAAATGGAACTTAGATAATTTATTCGAAAAAGTTAATTTACAGATATATATAAAATAACGGTCTTAATAAGTGGGTTTGGCAATATTTTACTCTGATGTACCGGATGGAAGATTAAGATGCTAAGTGGCAGTTAAAGTCTTTGTGTTAAGCGTTTTAACTGCGTTAATTAACATTTTGATTTCTAAAGTTTTCTTGCGAAGTTCTTCTGATACTGTCTGCCACTGATTCTCTTCAACATTTTCGGCAGTTTTAGAAGGGCCAGGAAGGGAGTTACGAACAGACGACTTGTCTGTTTTTTTACGCAACAATATTTGTCTTTCCAATTTGTCACGACGATTTTGAAGATTTGCCAACCATTGCCTTAGGCCTTTGTGCAGGCGATCACGGATTGCGATAACTTCACTATGCATAGCGATTTCAGCTTTGGTAGGACCTTCGCCTAAAGCTAAAGATATAAATAGATTCGAATCATATTAGTGGAAAGTAATGATAGAGATTTACGGGATAAAACACTATAAATAACTGAAGTGTAATTTAATTGTATAGAAATATTTGCTGGAATGGAAAATAAGTAGGATAAACTGATTCGAATGGACTATTATTTCAACTTATGATTACTCTCCTTTGTTTTGGCAGAAAATCAAGCAGTTATTTACTCTTTCAGAGTTTAAAGAACCTTTACAGCTAAGCCATACATTTACGGCAGCAGTTGTGAGAGTTCCTACATAAAATGATGTATAATAATAAAACACTTGTGCATTTCATTACTTGAAACTTTAATTAATTAACATCAGTCTCGTTTCATGGATCAAACCAAATAAAAAAATTAGTGGGCCAGTTAATGAATAAGTTAAATATGCGTTTAGAAATAATGCTATCTGAGTTCTGAATGACTTTATTCACTATAGGTTTTGGAATTAACGAGCATAGAAATAATCTTATCAGAAAAAAATAGGATGTCTTTACATCAGAACTATAAAACACTACATCTGACCAGACACAGTTATTTACTAGAGTAAATTTCAATATGAGTTATGCAGTAACATCTTTGTAAATTATTGCATGACGAATTCTCTGGATGATGACGAATAATAACCAGAAATATCTCTAAAATCAACGATATCATATCCCTATTTATATTCAATCCATTTGTTGAACAGTTAGAGATCTCCCTAAATGAGTGTGAAAGAATTTTACTATGAAAACTCAAAGATCTTAGCGTTTCAGTGACCTTATGATTTCATATAAGACCACTTAAGGTAATTCTTCCATTAGAAATGGTTGGTTTGTGTGGGGGCAGATTGCAAGACAAATAACTGAGGATAGACGAAGTGCAATTAAGCCCTAAAGTTACTCAGCATGAACCATGTTGGTAGATGCTAAATACCTAGTTGGAACCAGTAAAGTGTAACAATTTGAGTTGATGAATACCTATGAGAAATCCTACGTTGTTTACAACTAAATGACTTAATAGGAGTGTCTGAAAATTACTGTATTCAGTTTCCACAGTAGTAAATAGATGTAAACTTAAGCAACATATTCTCATATCTCGTTTCGAAAATTATAGCAATATCACTTACCGGCTAAACGACTTGTTAAGTTGGCCAAACGTTTATCTAATGTACTCTGACGCTCGGTGACTACAGACTGACGTTTTGCTAATTCCTCAGCTTTAGACTGTAAAGTTTGACGTTCGGACGTTAGCTTTATCGCTTCGGAATTTTGAGCTGAAATAATATCTTGCAGTCGTCTAGAATGATGCTCAATAATTGAGCGGGCTTTCATTAAACGATCTAGAGGTCCTTTGCGCAGTATGTCGGAAACCTAACACAAAGCAAAATACATAATGATAACTATGGTTAGTTGATCAACATTTTAAGCATGACAGCATTTTTATGATGAGATTAAAGTTATGATTACCACTTTCTACTGAGCAGGTAGAAACCATAAGGCTTTGAAACTAAACAATGAACTGAAACCAATAACTGACACATTTATCAGGTATTGGAGTGCAGGTTACACTTAAGGTATGAAGGGTAATCATACTGACTGGGTGCTTAAACCGAAACAGGCAGAGTAGGGTTCGAACAAAGGTGGTAGGCATCTGTTTGGACTATAATATTCTGCTTTAACCATTACATATAAAAATGTCAACCAGACAACTTGAATTCATAAACATTTCAAAGGTAGCACACAACAAAACAATAAGCTGTGATTTCAACATTAATGCAACTACAATGAGTATTGACCGATATTTAACAGTTACATTATAAGATTCACACTTTACCTTAATAAAAAACTGAACTAACTGTTGCTGAGTAAGATTATCTTGTAAGTTCAATCCTGTTATTAATGGAAAATGTGAATCATCTTCCGACAGAATTTGTTTTATTTGAGATGTAAAATGTGAACGGAGAGTTGAATTAGAGGAATCATGCTGGTTAGTAGTTCTGAGATACAAAAAGACAAAAAAGGTTAAGATAAAAGAATGTATCACTTCATATTGTACACCATACCATGTCACAAGAAAGAAAGAAATGCAAATCAAACACATAAAAATAACTCGTAAAGTTTATTCTTGATTAATGGGAAGTGAGTATCGGTAGAAAATGCTGAAGATTTCAAATGAATACCGCGTTTTCCTCGTCTATGATAAAACAAGTCCCAAAAAATTCACATCAGAATGATGTTACATACATAATAAGATATGGGAGAGTGGAACGACGGGCCTCTGGTTAAAGTATGTGGCTTTCGACAATTAGATTTCACAATCAAACTCCGTCTGATCTTCCTCAATATCAGCACTTAGGTGGTATAGTACCAATGGCCCTCATAAGAAGTGTGACTGAAAGCCCAAAACATAAACGTATACTTCATAAATGAAGCATACATGCAAGCCATCAGGTAAGAACGAATTCATTTACCAGGATTATAGAATCAGTACAAAAACAACAGCTTCACCTTCATCTATTCTTCCAGGTAATTGCATTATTATTTAAACCGAAATTAAAAAAGAACACATAATTTAAATAATGCTTTCTGAATACTGAATTTTTCATCGTGACGTACAATCATATTCTGACATAGTTTGACTGATATTTGAAACTGTAAAATCACTCATATTTATATGTGAATGTTTTGTTACTCTGTTTTTATCGATAAACCATTCAAAAATTTAAGTTTATCAAAAATCGCTGAATACACGAATTTTCATTTTTTTTATGGAGTCTAATTATACAGATCAGCATCATAACTAAGTGTAGAATCAATTTATTTTTAAGGCATAATAAATAGTTGTTGAGTCAGTATTTTAATATGTCGAGTACCAACTGCATGATAGTATTTCAATCAAGGTAACGATCAGAAAACAGTGTCCATTTTCACTGTGTACAACATGAATAAAAATTTGACCGTGAAAAACAAATCCGTACCATACTAAGATAAGAATCAAAGAAAAACCATGCTTTTCAAAAGACTATTAGATGTTCTGAATCTGTATTTAGGAACGAGTAAAAGGTTGGAAATACTTCGTTTAATCACTGGTCATTGGGAACGTCCCAAAGAGACCTAGAGAAGTGATGGATTATGTCATATTCTAATTACCGATTTCTTACCAGGAGATCCCATGATATCACGGTTATACACAAACCTACAATTATTCTAGATTCTGTACGTAAAATGAATTTGGAAGTAAAGCCCCCTTTAATACTTTTCTACCTTCTGTTTAGGAAATAAGTGTTACAGATCTGTGGTAAACTAAAAGGCGATTTCAAGTTATATCAAACATTCAACCGATTGCCTCTTAATAGATTTGCTGTCAGTTGTGGATGTAACGAATAAATTATATTGCTGCGACAAGTGTAATCATCCTTAAAACTGAAATATTCAATAACATTTATTTTTATCGACACTTATTTAATACAATTTTCATATGAGTATAAAGATAAAATAAGTTGTCTAACTTTGAATCTGACCCAGTATAATGTTCTTGTTTCATCATATAAGTTTCAGGTTTCCGTGTTAGATTGATGAAGTGAATTAGAGATGAATAATCAATTGCACTAACAGTTGAATTAATTGGTTGAATAGGTGCACGAATAAACATAAGTGTGACACCTTTAGTTGATCGAGAATCAGTTGTAGTTTTGGATTTTGGTTGACTTGTCAATAAAACGTTACTTGACAATTCGATGAATCCAGCTAGTCTAAACTTTCCTTCCACATCGTCATTAATTCCATCAGGAGTGGAGACAGTAATTTGACCACAGGCAAGATGTTTCACACATGACTGCCAATCTCGAATCCCTGAAATAAATAAACAAATAAGGAAATTAAAAGTTACCCAACGAAAACAAACTAATAGAGAAGGCTTAATGCATAATCGTAAAGTCAAAATCACAAACAAAACCTGCTCGCTCTGCACACTGATACATTTAAATGCTAGCAAATGAAAATCTGTCAGTAAATGATGACTTTCAATCAGATTGTAGGTTTGTATGATACCATATCATTGCATGTTGATTTTATTTGCAAACCTCTAATGCTTGAAAAACTTACTGAACACCAAAAACTATCATACAACTTTTTTCGTGTTCTATGAGAAGACTCAGATGAATAAACTTTCAGTATTATGATAAGTATACTACAGCTAATTTAAAGTTTACTAAGTGATGTTTTTCTGTTATGCTCGTCAATTGATATGCTTGAAACTATTACGAGTTCACCTTAGTCAGTAAACGAGAGCGAAGACAAATGATCCAGTGACACGATAGGCTACTTTAATCCGAGCGTCCCAAAGCCCCCTTACGTAAAAGAAGAAGTCTTGATATAGAGTAGAGAGTGTATTCTACAAGCACCCAGAAAATCGAGGTTCACAAGCACACAAACCAAGTTTATTTATACATCATAGAAATGTCCTTGTGAGAGTCACAAAAATAGCAAACTAAAATAACACATCAACAAACAACAGTCAAGGATTCTCCGATTGGGATATGTAATCTCAAGGTCAACTGATCAGCCAATACGTGAAAAGCATAAAATCCAAAATTAGAACCTTTATCAAGTGAGTTATGGGGATCTAACGTCCCCGAAATTTCCCATATCCATTCAATTTGTAAAACAATATACTTGATCTCTGATTTTAGTGATAAGCATTTATTCATTCTGAAGTACTTACTACATTTGAAGAAAGGAGTCCGAAGAGAAACTAATGCACAAGATGTATATTAGGTTTCAGATATATTTTAGAGTGAAAGTAAACACAATATTATGTTCAAATGAATTTTGACAATCAAAAAGCAAACCAACCGTCAGTCATTTTATGAATTTATTCCACATCCTCTAGCTGATAGTTTCTAATTTACTTTTAAACCAGCCAGAAGCGAGCGTTGGGTTAACAACAGTTAATGACGTAAGCTGAATTAACTGATAAGTCCTATCATATAAACAAAATTGTTATCAGTAAAATAAATCTATAATATTTAATACTGTGTATGTGATAATTATTACCTTCAATTGTAGACTTGTTAGAATCATCCAATAATTGATTATTGAATTCACTACACCATAATGAAAGATTATCAATCCATGGTAAGCTAACAAGATGAATACCCATATGATGAATGACATAATAACCTTGATGTGAATATTTCATGCCAAAAATTCTATTTTTTACAAAATCTGTACCATCTGTCGAATAACTGCTGTATTCAATATTATTTAAAAAGTTTAAATTAGCCGGTTCTAATGATATTGATGGAAAGTCAGAATGATTGTATTCAAAATAATTTGATGAATGGAGTATACTATTGTTTGAATGATATTGTTGCATATTATTAACTTCATTAGATAATTTATTTCGTTGATAAACTACTGCTTTATTACTAGATATTAGATCAAGATCCACAATATCAATGAGGCAGAGTAAAACGGAAGGGTTGATCATTTGATTTTCTGAAGGATTTTTTATTTGAAAAAAAACATTTTCTTTTTCAACAAAGTTTACAAATTTGATAACTTATTAAAGCTATAACATATTTATGAAATAAATTTTTAGAACATTTTCACAATAAAACAAATAAAGCAATGTATGCTGTGTTAAGGCTCCGTTCTCCTATATGGCTGTGAAACATGGCCAGTGAGAGTAGAAGATATTCGTAGGTTACTGGTTTTCGATCATAGGTGTCTTCAAAGCATTGCTCGTATACCGTGGGACAACCGAGTAAGCAATGCTGTCGTTAGGAAACGAGTACTAGGCAAGGATGGCAGATCAATCGATGAAGTGGTGAAACTTCATCAGTTGAGGTGGTTGGGACATGTCTTGCGTATGGCTAACCACCGACTGCCTCGACGAACTTTGTTTTGTAGTGTAGGAGTAGGTTGGAAGAAAGTTAGGGGCGGCCAAACCAAAACATGGCAGAAATCCATGAAGTCATTGACAAGTGGACTGAGCCATGTCGGTAATTGTCGACTACCTGGTTGGGGTCCGCGAGATGATAATAATCGATGGTTAGAGACCTTGAATGACATGGCTCAAAATCGTTCGCAATGGCGCCGGTGCATTTATTCTTTGTGTTCTCTCAAATCCTAATCTTCTGGATTCTTCAACACCTCTAGTTTCGACTCTCTAAACTTTTCTCACTGAATCATACTTCTTGAATAGTATCTTCTAACCCTAACCTCTCCGATTTCCTTACTACCTCTACTACTATTGGATTTGAATTGACAATTATATCTCTGTGCTGATGTGGTATGGCAACATGAACTGATGTACTTACGTACCAAGTTCTACGTTGCATCTGACTGACTGACTGACTGCTGTGTTAAGAAAAACATCCAAGTATTGGTTTAAGTGGTCGCATACATTATATTAGCATGGCAAGAGGAAATTAGCTCAAACGAAAATGAAAAAATAGGAAATAAGAGTACTGATAGTAGTTAAGCTGAACATACAAAATCTGAAATTGAAAAAGTGTGGAATAATATTACAACTTAAGATTCAGAGTAAGATAACGACTGAATGGAATTGTGAAAAAACTAACCCACTTCGGTTCGTGATGACTTTATCGATCAAGATATCTGGATCCATTGACGCGGCCTAGACCGGCAAGTAACGAATTAATGATTTCACGGTATGATAACTTCGTTTTTTCCACTGAGTCATGTGCTGTTAGTTGAGTTAGGTGATGGAATGAATGAGTCAACTACTTCAGGGAATTATATATCTTTCATGAAATTTATCTTCTAATCAATTGAATTTTAATGGTTTTCTGATTTTAACTCCCTCCACCAAGTCATTAACAATTACATCGATCAGAATCATTTCAATATTTTTAAAAATTTCACATTATTCTATTCTGTTATAACGATCAATAATTCCAGTAATTCATTCAAATAAAATAGATGCTAACATATTAAAAGCATAAGCTAAATAAACTTAGTAATATACAACAACAACAACATAAATAAATAAATAATATGGGAAATATTTTTAAGCGTCCTACTCATTTAACAGTAAGATTTTTAATTCATGAATGAAGTGGAATTAGATTATTCCCTAAAAATAAATCAGTCATAACTGTATCAGTCAGTCAGTCAGATGCAACGTAGAACTTCGTACATAAGTACATCAGTTCATGTCGCCATACCACATCAGCACAGAGATATAATTGTCAATTCAAATCCAATAGTAGAAGAGGTTAGAAAGTCCAAACTAGAGTTGATGAAGAACCCAGAAGATTAGGATTTGAGAGAACACAAAGAATAAATGCACCCGCGCCATTGCGAACGATTTTGAGCCATGTCATTCAAGGTCTCTAACCATCGATTATTATCATCTCGCGGACCCCAACCAGGTAGTCGACAATTACCGACATGGCTAAGTCCACTAGTCAATGACTTCATGGATTTCTGCCATGTTTTGGTTTGGCCGCACCTAACTTTCTTCCAACCTATTCCTACACTACAAAACAAAGCTCGACGAGGCAGTCGGTGGTTAGGCATACGCAACACATGTCCCAACCACCTCAACTGATGAAGTGTCACTACTGCGTCTATTGATCTGACATTCTTACCTAGCACCCGATTCCTAATAACAGCGTTGCTCACTCGGGTGTCCCACGATATACGAGCAAATGCTTCGAAGACACCTATGATCGAAAACCAGTAACCTACGAATATCTTCTACTCTCACTGGCCATGTTTCACAGCCATAAAGTAAGACGGAGCGAACCACTGCACAGTACACTGGTTCTTTAGTCAGCAAACGGATGTCTCGCCTACGCCATAAGTGATGCAGGTTGGCAAAAGCCAATCTAGCCTTCTGTATCCGTGCTGAGATTTCGTCAGTCACCAGGCCATCGGCACTGATGAGACTCCCAAGATAAGTGCAGCGGTCTACACGTTCGACTACTTCACTCCCTATGACTAGTTCAGGTGCCGATGAAACCCAATCTTGAAGCAACATTTTGCATTTCGAGGGGGAAAACCGCATCCCGAACCTGCTTGCATAGTTGCTTAGGGTGGTCAGAAGACTCTGCGTTTTGTCAGTGTTTTCACCCCAGGTCTGAGGGCGAAGTCGTACTGCTGACTACAGAAGGATGTGACAGCAGTAAGGTGTTTCCCTCGGACAACCAGCATCTGCAGCGATGCTGCCTTCTCACAAGGAAGGAAGGGTTAGAAAAGGTCGGCCCTAAAAATGTCACACCTCCCCTACCTCACGGATTTCCGTCTCCTTGGGTAAGGGTGCCCACTGAGGGCCTTTAAGAACGGAGCTAATCCTCAAAATACCTTTCATAAAAAGGCCGTTCGTGACCGGCCTCAAGCAGTTGTCCCTTGGACTCTGCGGTCACGCTCCCAGGTCTCCAAGATCAACACTAATCTATCTTCTATAACTGTATCAACTCATTATTTTTTCACACATCATTAAGTTACATTTGATCAAGTTAAAATTGTTCTTATAAGTACTCATGAAAAAATATAGGATCACTTTACTACTTACTACCTAATGATTTAAAAAAAAAAGATATTGAATTCCAAAGTGATACACAGAAACATTCACTTGTAAATAAATTCAAGCTAGAAGTATATTAAGACAGTGAAAAAACTTCATACATGTCCTCCCCCCGCCATCAACATGACTAAAACTTTAACAAAATAAACTCACTGTTTCTATTTTGTCCAGGTAAATTAGTTCGCAGAACAATACCATTATGCAAACGACCAGTTTTATCAGCTAACACTAATATATCAGGAGGTTTTTCAAAAGAAAACACCTCTGTAATATCAACAGGACGTATACAATGAATGGCACAGAATTCGTCTCCATAATTATCAATTGACGGTGGCAAGATGTGCAAAACACTACATTTTAGCTGATTCACTTTACGAACTGATAAGCATCCACACACTTGAATAACGTCACCTATACATATTAATAAAAATTTCAGTGTCATTATTTGTTTAAATAAAGCAAATTTCAAGAGAATATAGAGAATTATCTAGCGTGACTTGATTTTTTAGCCTAGATTTTAATTTGCATGTTTTGCTAAACACTTTAAGGGCACTTTTTGAGGAGTGTAAATTCCATTGACAAGTATATCAGAAAGTTTTTGTTAGAATGACAGGACAAAGTTGAGATATATGTACTTTCGGCATAATGAAAAATAAAATCAGTAGAAGAAAAAGAGAAAAGTAGTAAAAAAAGTGGAGGTGTGCATCAGTAATCAACAAAAGCTGAAGAAATTACTGAAAGAAATAAAAATTACACTTGAATATGGAATTAGATTATTGTTGGTGTCCAAATCACATCTACATTCATTACGAAATACCAAAAATAAATTGATAAATCAAGAGAAACTATGACGTTAAGCTCAAAATAGTTAACTAAATTAAAAATATCTAACTTACTCCTAAATACTCTGATATGGCCAATGGGGGAGAGCCGTTTCTTTTATCGAAATGCTCTCATGCGATGATGAGTTTACAGTCTACGTCAGGAAAGTTCTGCTCACTACTTTCATGCAGCGAAGGGGTTGTTTAACAAATAGAGAGGATTAAGAGAGAGTGTCCAGTGTTTAAACCGGGTTAGTGTGTACGGAGTTGGAAAACCCCCGGACCCAAAACCATTGGCGCACATGGGCCACAGGACCCTGAAGGAACGAATGGCATGTGAACCTATTGTTTGACACTGGCTACCATGGGACTGTATCCTCTGACATTGCTCCATCTCCTTGTGGATTAGATCTATGAGTCAAAGGCTCAGGGAGCTGCTCCCTAAGAAAAGCATTCGCTTCGATCCGGGTGTTACAGTAGTATCCTAGCCCGTAAATTTATTTTACGTGGAGGATAATAATTTCTGGTGTTTAGTTGTACCTGTTTTTATGTGAATTAAATAAGAGTTCTGTTTTTTTTTTAACTCAAAAAGCTTATTAACCTATTCAGCATATTCTAGATAGCAAACAATAAAATACGCACGAGTCCTGGCAGCTACTATGATTGACTGGAAAAAGGTTTTAAATACGACGCTAAAAGAAAACGAAAGGTATTCAAACTTTAGTTACTCAATCGGGAATTTTTCTTAATAATTTGTAAACAATGAAGGATAGAAATACGAGAAGTATACTCATATCAATGGTGGATGGTTAAGTATGCAGTGTCTTCAATGGTGGTGATAGATAAAACGTTTTAAAAAAGTCGTTTGAATAGTAGATGCCAGCTCTTTTGTTGTTTAATACTCAATTACATAGTCTAGTAAAGACTTATGGAATGGGCAATAAAAACTGAATAGTCAATAAAAATAATTATACGGAATTGACATGAAGAGTCTCCAAAGACTAATAGCCCAAACATTACCTGGCGACTTTTCACGAGTAAGATCTGTTCTCTGACTAATCCATATTTGCGCCAGGTCCTACATTGAATATGAGCAGTCTATCTACTTAGTAATTTTCGATTGGTCTTTTAGTAATTATCTCATTTTATTATATATACAATGAAGTAATGTAATATTGTTGGGAAAGTACTGAACATCATAACAAGGCTTACAATTGATTTACATAAAGTCTAGTTACGACAATATATGTCGTTAAATCCCAAGACACTATGCTGGATTGGTGGATGGGTTTAAAAAACAACACGATAACTACTAAAGGTATCATCAAATTTTACGCTGAATACTTGGTAAACCGATCAGTGAAAATTTAGGATCAAAGTTTTTGTCAACTAATAACGATGACTAGTTGTTGAAATCTAAGTGTACAAGTCACGGCTATATACTTAAAATGTGATACGTCTTGAGAATTATTTAGACCCGGTTTCGAAAACTGAAAAGCCAGAATCTGACGTATAGGGGAAAACGTGATACGAACTGCCAAAACACTGAACTTTCTTACCTGTTTCATAAAGAAGAAACAAACAACAATCTTGTAACTGAGCTTCCGACAAACCACGTTTTGATGTAAATAATGGGGAACCGAAATCGAAGTCAACACACTTGCTGCCTAAAGCGAAACTGAGATTCATTCTCCTGTTAGACAGTGATGAACTGTTATCATCGGTTTCATTGCAAGAACTCTCATCCGAGTTATCCATATCTTGGTAAGTAGCATCGAGAGCGCTATGAGTAAATAGTGAGAGATCTGCTTCGAGCCATAAGTTAAATCGGATGCTTTGATTTTTTGATGAATTGACACAATGAATATAATATATTAGAGAATTTTCAGTTACAATAACCAATGTTCTGTTAGATTTTGGATGCCATTGCACCTTTATTATAACATCGTTCAATTTAGATTTGGAGGAACGATCTCGAAGATCAATGGCACAGTATATTGCACGAACAATTTGATCCTAGAAAAGTAGTAAAATAGGGACGACGAAAAATCAAAGGGGGATAGAATCAAAATAAAGGTGTAAACAACGACAGGTTTAAGGTTAGTAACAACTAATCAAGATCGAGGTTAACAGAACAAGATACGGGTCCAACTTGAAGAAACTTGAACACTTCACTTCTGTTTGAAGCTTGTGCTGATGTTATTCAGAAGAAAGTGGAAGCTCCAAAACCACAATATCCACCTCAGAGAACCAATCTCCACCACTAGGATGAAAGATGAAATATATTGATTTTTAATTCTATAAGTACGTTCTCGTCAGTAAAAGTTTTGTCTCATTGCTAGAGACAAATACCCTACTTAGAAATCTCATAAAGCTTGGGTACACAAACGAGTCTTAATAGATGTCAACAGCGTTTTTCACTTGAAAAATTAGGCGACAAAACAAACACCCTAGTGTTTCAATGTTGTTTATTGGTTTTCAGTTGTCGGTGTTAAAATGACGTATCTAAAAACTGTTTTCCAAGCTATAAAGATAGGCTACTGAGTTATAAGTAGCATAACACTACAGATAGTGATCTGGAGTGAAAGATTGACTTCTGTCTGGAATTCTGCAATCAAGAATAAATAAACCATTCTCATTGGTAAAAGGAAACTGTTTAGTAAGTGTGATTAAAGATGCTACCAGCTAACAAGAAATGACATTTAAAAGTACTATACATAAATTTGTACATGGTTGGAAGCAAACAATCCCATACTAGTGACATGATTAGACTAAACCCTTCATAAAAATTTACTGCTTATATGATTCCTAATGGCCATGAACACGCAGAAATATATGTACATTTTATGTTTAACTACAGTAATTGTAATAAGTACCAGAACGAAATAATCTACAGCTCTTTGCATCTAAGACGGACTGCATTTTAAGATTAACATGTATTTAACGTATTTTGAAAACAGTTTACTATATAATTGAATTCTTGAAGCAGTCCTTTTCTCTTGACGATTCGTATTCGCAACATTAAGTCTAGACAGCGTTCTAGCATGAAAATTTTGTTCAGTTGTATAACGATAAACCTTAGTTATGAAGATTATAACCAAGGTTTAGAATTATTGAATTAGATCATCTGATCCGCAACAACAACTATGACGCTTCGAAAAAGTAAATGAGACATTTACT
Organism: Schistosoma turkestanicum; assembly: GCA_944470395.2. Taxonomy (NCBI): domain Eukaryota; kingdom Metazoa; phylum Platyhelminthes; class Trematoda; order Strigeidida; family Schistosomatidae; genus Schistosoma; species Schistosoma turkestanicum. The sequence goes on from OX103973.1 coordinate 26,951,745, forward strand.
CTCAAACTTCGATCTTAATTAGGAATATTCATAACCATAACAGGATAAAACTCCTTTATCATAAAATTCAACTACCAAAACCGAATATCTAAGTTAATACAATATTTCGTGAGATATTTCGCCAGACAAGGTAGTGAGTTCATAGCTTCTGAACGGTAGTCAGAAACAATCACTATCATTGCCAATTACGTCTAAAGTGAACGTTTACTTCTATATTAAAAAAACTCTTTATGGATAATAGTCAGATTCAGTAACCTTATAATTTAATTCTGAACCAACGAGCGAAAGTTCTAATCCACTAACCTCCCGGTGAATAAAGCAGGTGGGTTTATTATCTGCTGCTAAGAATCAGTTTTTTAAACCCGGGTGTTGGATCAAAATATGATGAGCTCAATACTTTTATTTAATATTTATTGAGTTTTTTTTTATTTAATCGATAGTGTGGGTGTTTGTTAGCTATGGCAGGATCAATAAAATAGATCAAGGAGGGAATTACGAGGATTTCCGAAGTGTACAAGCAGTAAACAAGCTTCCAATGAGTCAGTTAATGGAGCCTCCTTGTAGCCAATTTCTACTTCCCGAATATAATGATTTGTTTCTTTCTTGCTCGAATACTCCTATGCAGCTACTAGGAATCTATTACTAATTATTTTGAATACAGAAACGAGGCAGTTAAGCTGGAAAAGTATGGAAAAGGTATTACCTGACAAAATTCTTTCGAGCTGAATTGTGCATCCATAACATACACACAAGTTTCAGATATCAGGGCTAAGAACTGTCCACATGGGGAGCATAACAATGAACGAATGCCAGGTGATGGTGGAGGAGTTAGAAGCACAGGTATCTTTGGGTAGGAAGGGTTGTCTGTAATACTACAGTCTTTTATAGCGAGGACAAATAATTGGTTGATATGTTCGTTTAAGAAGAACATTCTTAAATGCTCTAATTCATAAGATTAATAAAATAAACTATGTACCAGCACAGGCCCCACTTTTGCAATAATTTAATACACAAGTTATCGTTTTTTCCAATGCTGATTTGTAGTTGCCATAAGCTGGCATGTCTAAAAGAGGCAAAATATCCGTAAGGACGCCCGTTACGGCCATTTTCGTAACTGGCGCTTTGCGTTCTCCTTGAAGGAGATTTCAAATAGTGTGAATTATTTAGTTACAATTTGTTTCAGAAGAGATGATGGAACAAAAGAAGTTTTCATTTTAAAGATTATGTATCTGAAACTGAATTTTAACATCTTGTTTATCACATCTATTGTTGACACTAGTTGTTTACGAAGAGGTATTTCATTATAATGGTGAAGCATCTCACAAAGAAACCTTTAGGATAATAAATCCCACCAGAAGCTAGATAAATTCGTGCGAGGCTCCAGTAAGAAGAACACCACAACCCACTGAGTCAAGAAAAGTTACATGCACATTCTGATTAGATTGTAGTGGAACGCTTCTACGAAGTA
>OX103973.1:26953711-26970892 GCA_944470395.2 Schistosoma turkestanicum
ATTTCATGTTATATTCGATAAATTCCCCAAAGTAACGAAACCGAGGAGATTCAACTGGTGATTAATTATGTGGTAAGCCACATCGTCACCTGCAGACCCCCAGTCACGGCAAAACTTCGCCGACTGGCACTGGACAACTTAGTTTTCGCTAAGCGTGAGTTGGACAGTTTACTTGCTATATGTATTACTTCGTCTTTCTCACAGTCCCTATGACTCCTCTCCACTCGGTTCGCAGAAAGATGGCATTTGTTGGAGACGACATGGCGATTACGGAGCAGCAACGGCAGATATCCAATGTTCCGCCTTCGAACTCATATACGGCACGACATTGCATCTGCCTGGAGAATTTCTTCACACCACGGAGCAGCGATTTTATGTATATCAGATTACGTCCAACGACTATCTGAGTAGATGCGAATACTGCCTCAGGTGTGAACTCGAATATAACACCGACAGGTCGCTCTCCCTTGAGATTTATTCACCTGTCCGCAAGTTTTCTTACTAGTAGATTCGGTACTCAACAACCTTACGAAGGATCTTTTCACGTGATCTCCCGTCACGAAAAGACCTTCAAGGTTGATGGACACAGTCAGCATTGATCGTCTCATACCAGCGCACGTCAATGACAGTGCCCTACCTGGTAAATCGAGATTTAATGCTGGACTCGTCCAACTGACTAGCGGGATCCTTATTTTTCCTTCTGATCCCACTCTAGATAAACCAAAGACCTCATTCTCAGGTCCCAGTCAGCAGCACGCGCCATCTGCACTATCTACGGATGAGACCCCGTTCTCACGTCCAGATCAGCAGACCACGCCGCACTTGACTGCGGATGAGAATGCAGGATCACGAGGTACGCACGAGGCTACTGTCTTGCGTGCCGGTCGCCGCGCACGCCTACTTGTACGCTTTCTCGACTAAATACCAATCAACCACGGGTTCGTTATAGGATTTTACACTCGTACTACATGCATGCTACACTTTTCTTCTTTTTTTTATCCCGAGCCTATACCTTCGACCATTGCCCTGTTGGCACCGTCGACTTCAGTCAACCTTGACGAAAGCTGGCCTGATCACCCACGCTCTTGTCAATGCACTCAGTCGATTTTCTGGTGACGAATATATCTGGTATACGAATGGTTTCGAAATGGTCGTTTCTGGCTCCGCTCAATCTGGTTCCGTCCTACGTCTGCAGATTTATCTGGTCCGAACGCCTACGAAAGCAATCTTCAGACTCTGGATACGAGCCACGCTGGTGTGGCATGCCAATCCGATAGACAAACTTGGCACGTCAACTCGAGCAGCATACCTGGCACGTTACTACTGGTACAGTTCAACGTAGAAGACTATCGGTGACAACTCGAGCTTCATTGGTCGCTTCCTGTTCGTCAACCCTTCCGCGCTACAACCAAATGTTGGCCGACCAGCCCTCCCCGTCAAACGCAGCCGCTATGTATCGAAAGTGTAAACCCTTTCTAGGCGGGGGCTGCTGTAGTGGAACGCTTCTACGAAGAAAATGCGATTTTTGAAATGTAAACATTATTGTACTCGCTGCGTTTAACTGTACCAAAAACAGTTCTACAGTTCTTGCGCGCAACGTTCTCTTCGCGTTGCCGTCATATTTCTTTATTTGCTGCTCCCTATGTAATGCCAACGTTCTCCTTTAATAAAACCATGGAGTTTTGATTTATTTTGTTCTGCTTTTCGTCACGCGACCGCATGGAACATTTAGTGGTGAGCATAGTCAATCTGGTATCTGGATTTCGCTCACTAAAATTGGTGAGACCGACGTTTCTTCAAATAAAGTCAATTACGGTGAGTCTATTATTCATCTACCACCATTTTTATAATGTTGCAATACCATAAATAATGTCTTTTATATATTTTATACTTGCAACAACTTTTCGAAATGGTAGATAGCTATAATAATAGACTCCGAGGTGCAGGTCATGGCATTTTCACCTGTCTCCTCACCGTCACTTCAGGTTGTTAGTTTATTTTACGTGCTCAATTTTTGCACTAACGCTAGGTACTTGATGGCCACAAGTGCCCAAGTTTCTGTCGTATCGTTTGGTAGCAGTAAGACATAAGCTACGATGCTTCGACCACGCGCTGCGAATGACTCTGTCATTCCTACCCACGATACACGACAGCTAACTATCAACCTGAATAACCGACGACAGTATCTATGGACGTTCATCCCTTCTGATGTTCCCATAGCCATACTCGGTATCGATCCATTACAACACTATGAAATGCTACTCGATTCACGTAGGCTGTGTTATTCGATACTTCGTCGAATATCAAATCCATGATTTTTAACGCGCAAACAGATATGTACCGAATCAATAATATGTATATTTTTTTACATTACTATTTATTTCATGTTATATTCGATAAATTCCCCAAAGTAACGAAACCGAGGAGATTCAACTGGTGATTAATTATGTGGTAAGCCACATCGTCACCTGCAGACCCCCAGTCACGGCAAAACTTCGCCGACTGGCACTGGACAACTTAGTTTTCGCTAAGCGTGAGTTGGACAGTTTACTTGCTATATGTATTACTTCGTCTTTCTCACAGTCCCTATGACTCCTCTCCACTCGGTTCGCAGAAAGATGGCATTTGTTGGAGACGACATGGCGATTACGGAGCAGCAACGGCAGATATCCAATGTTCCGCCTTCGAACTCATATACGGCACGACATTGCATCTGCCTGGAGAATTTCTTCACACCACGGAGCAGCGATTTTATGTATATCAGATTACGTCCAACGACTATCTGAGTAGATGCGAATACTGCCTCAGGTGTGAACTCGAATATAACACCGACAGGTCGCTCTCCCTTGAGATTTATTCACCTGTCCGCAAGTTTTCTTACTAGTAGATTCGGTACTCAACAACCTTACGAAGGATCTTTTCACGTGATCTCCCGTCACGAAAAGACCTTCAAGGTTGATGGACACAGTCAGCATTGATCGTCTCATACCAGCGCACGTCAATGACAGTGCCCTACCTGGTAAATCGAGATTTAATGCTGGACTCGTCCAACTGACTAGCGGGATCCTTATTTTTCCTTCTGATCCCACTCTAGATAAACCAAAGACCTCATTCTCAGGTCCCAGTCAGCAGCACGCGCCATCTGCACTATCTACGGATGAGACCCCGTTCTCACGTCCAGATCAGCAGACCACGCCGCACTTGACTGCGGATGAGAATGCAGGATCACGAGGTACGCACGAGGCTACTGTCTTGCGTGCCGGTCGCCGCGCACGCCTACTTGTACGCTTTCTCGACTAAATACCAATCAACCACGGGTTCGTTATAGGATTTTACACTCGTACTACATGCATGCTACACTTTTCTTCTTTTTTTTATCCCGAGCCTATACCTTCGACCATTGCCCTGTTGGCACCGTCGACTTCAGTCAACCTTGACGAAAGCTGGCCTGATCACCCACGCTCTTGTCAATGCACTCAGTCGATTTTCTGGTGACGAATATATCTGGTATACGAATGGTTTCGAAATGGTCGTTTCTGGCTCCGCTCAATCTGGTTCCGTCCTACGTCTGCAGATTTATCTGGTCCGAACGCCTACGAAAGCAATCTTCAGACTCTGGATACGAGCCACGCTGGTGTGGCATGCCAATCCGATAGACAAACTTGGCACGTCAACTCGAGCAGCATACCTGGCACGTTACTACTGGTACAGTTCAACGTAGAAGACTATCGGTGACAACTCGAGCTTCATTGGTCGCTTCCTGTTCGTCAACCCTTCCGCGCTACAACCAAATGTTGGCCGACCAGCCCTCCCCGTCAAACGCAGCCGCTATGTATCGAAAGTGTAAACCCTTTCTAGGCGGGGGCTGCTGTAGTGGAACGCTTCTACGAAGAAAATGCGATTTTTGAAATGTAAACATTATTGTACTCGCTGCGTTTAACTGTACCAAAAACAGTTCTACAGTTCTTGCGCGCAACGTTCTCTTCGCGTTGCCGTCATATTTCTTTATTTGCTGCTCCCTATGTAATGCCAACGTTCTCCTTTAATAAAACCATGGAGTTTTGATTTATTTTGTTCTGCTTTTCGTCACGCGACCGCATGGAACATTTAGTGGTGAGCATAGTCAATCTGGTATCTGGATTTCGCTCACTAAAATTGGTGAGACCGACGTTTCTTCAAATAAAGTCAATTACGGTGAGTCTATTATTCATCTACCACCATTTTTATAATGTTGCAATACCATAAATAATGTCTTTTATATATTTTATACTTGCAACAACTTTTCGAAATGGTAGATAGCTATAATAATAGACTCCGAGGTGCAGGTCATGGCATTTTCACCTGTCTCCTCACCGTCACTTCAGGTTGTTAGTTTATTTTACGTGCTCAATTTTTGCACTAACGCTAGGTACTTGATGGCCACAAGTGCCCAAGTTTCTGTCGTATCGTTTGGTAGCAGTAAGACATAAGCTACGATGCTTCGACCACGCGCTGCGAATGACTCTGTCATTCCTACCCACGATACACGACAGCTAACTATCAACCTGAATAACCGACGACAGTATCTATGGACGTTCATCCCTTCTGATGTTCCCATAGCCATACTCGGTATCGATCCATTACAACACTATGAAATGCTACTCGATTCACGTAGGCTGTGTTATTCGATACTTCGTCGAATATCAAATCCATGATTTTTAACGCGCAAACAGATATGTACCGAATCAATAATATGTATATTTTTTTACATTACTATTTATTTCATGTTATATTCGATAAATTCCCCAAAGTAACGAAACCGAGGAGATTCAACTGGTGATTAATTATGTGGTAAGCCACATCGTCACCTGCAGACCCCCAGTCACGGCAAAACTTCGCCGACTGGCACTGGACAACTTAGTTTTCGCTAAGCGTGAGTTGGACAGTTTACTTGCTATATGTATTACTTCGTCTTTCTCACAGTCCCTATGACTCCTCTCCACTCGGTTCGCAGAAAGATGGCATTTGTTGGAGACGACATGGCGATTACGGAGCAGCAACGGCAGATATCCAATGTTCCGCCTTCGAACTCATATACGGCACGACATTGCATCTGCCTGGAGAATTTCTTCACACCACGGAGCAGCGATTTTATGTATATCAGATTACGTCCAACGACTATCTGAGTAGATGCGAATACTGCCTCAGGTGTGAACTCGAATATAACACCGACAGGTCGCTCTCCCTTGAGATTTATTCACCTGTCCGCAAGTTTTCTTACTAGTAGATTCGGTACTCAACAACCTTACGAAGGATCTTTTCACGTGATCTCCCGTCACGAAAAGACCTTCAAGGTTGATGGACACAGTCAGCATTGATCGTCTCATACCAGCGCACGTCAATGACAGTGCCCTACCTGGTAAATCGAGATTTAATGCTGGACTCGTCCAACTGACTAGCGGGATCCTTATTTTTCCTTCTGATCCCACTCTAGATAAACCAAAGACCTCATTCTCAGGTCCCAGTCAGCAGCACGCGCCATCTGCACTATCTACGGATGAGACCCCGTTCTCACGTCCAGATCAGCAGACCACGCCGCACTTGACTGCGGATGAGAATGCAGGATCACGAGGTACGCACGAGGCTACTGTCTTGCGTGCCGGTCGCCGCGCACGCCTACTTGTACGCTTTCTCGACTAAATACCAATCAACCACGGGTTCGTTATAGGATTTTACACTCGTACTACATGCATGCTACACTTTTCTTCTTTTTTTTATCCCGAGCCTATACCTTCGACCATTGCCCTGTTGGCACCGTCGACTTCAGTCAACCTTGACGAAAGCTGGCCTGATCACCCACGCTCTTGTCAATGCACTCAGTCGATTTTCTGGTGACGAATATATCTGGTATACGAATGGTTTCGAAATGGTCGTTTCTGGCTCCGCTCAATCTGGTTCCGTCCTACGTCTGCAGATTTATCTGGTCCGAACGCCTACGAAAGCAATCTTCAGACTCTGGATACGAGCCACGCTGGTGTGGCATGCCAATCCGATAGACAAACTTGGCACGTCAACTCGAGCAGCATACCTGGCACGTTACTACTGGTACAGTTCAACGTAGAAGACTATCGGTGACAACTCGAGCTTCATTGGTCGCTTCCTGTTCGTCAACCCTTCCGCGCTACAACCAAATGTTGGCCGACCAGCCCTCCCCGTCAAACGCAGCCGCTATGTATCGAAAGTGTAAACCCTTTCTAGGCGGGGGCTGCTGTAGTGGAACGCTTCTACGAAGAAAATGCGATTTTTGAAATGTAAACATTATTGTACTCGCTGCGTTTAACTGTACCAAAAACAGTTCTACAGTTCTTGCGCGCAACGTTCTCTTCGCGTTGCCGTCATATTTCTTTATTTGCTGCTCCCTATGTAATGCCAACGTTCTCCTTTAATAAAACCATGGAGTTTTGATTTATTTTGTTCTGCTTTTCGTCACGCGACCGCATGGAACATTTAGTGGTGAGCATAGTCAATCTGGTATCTGGATTTCGCTCACTAAAATTGGTGAGACCGACGTTTCTTCAAATAAAGTCAATTACGGTGAGTCTATTATTCATCTACCACCATTTTTATAATGTTGCAATACCATAAATAATGTCTTTTATATATTTTATACTTGCAACAACTTTTCGAAATGGTAGATAGCTATAATAATAGACTCCGAGGTGCAGGTCATGGCATTTTCACCTGTCTCCTCACCGTCACTTCAGGTTGTTAGTTTATTTTACGTGCTCAATTTTTGCACTAACGCTAGGTACTTGATGGCCACAAGTGCCCAAGTTTCTGTCGTATCGTTTGGTAGCAGTAAGACATAAGCTACGATGCTTCGACCACGCGCTGCGAATGACTCTGTCATTCCTACCCACGATACACGACAGCTAACTATCAACCTGAATAACCGACGACAGTATCTATGGACGTTCATCCCTTCTGATGTTCCCATAGCCATACTCGGTATCGATCCATTACAACACTATGAAATGCTACTCGATTCACGTAGGCTGTGTTATTCGATACTTCGTCGAATATCAAATCCATGATTTTTAACGCGCAAACAGATATGTACCGAATCAATAATATGTATATTTTTTTACATTACTATTTATTTCATGTTATATTCGATAAATTCCCCAAAGTAACGAAACCGAGGAGATTCAACTGGTGATTAATTATGTGGTAAGCCACATCGTCACCTGCAGACCCCCAGTCACGGCAAAACTTCGCCGACTGGCACTGGACAACTTAGTTTTCGCTAAGCGTGAGTTGGACAGTTTACTTGCTATATGTATTACTTCGTCTTTCTCACAGTCCCTATGACTCCTCTCCACTCGGTTCGCAGAAAGATGGCATTTGTTGGAGACGACATGGCGATTACGGAGCAGCAACGGCAGATATCCAATGTTCCGCCTTCGAACTCATATACGGCACGACATTGCATCTGCCTGGAGAATTTCTTCACACCACGGAGCAGCGATTTTATGTATATCAGATTACGTCCAACGACTATCTGAGTAGATGCGAATACTGCCTCAGGTGTGAACTCGAATATAACACCGACAGGTCGCTCTCCCTTGAGATTTATTCACCTGTCCGCAAGTTTTCTTACTAGTAGATTCGGTACTCAACAACCTTACGAAGGATCTTTTCACGTGATCTCCCGTCACGAAAAGACCTTCAAGGTTGATGGACACAGTCAGCATTGATCGTCTCATACCAGCGCACGTCAATGACAGTGCCCTACCTGGTAAATCGAGATTTAATGCTGGACTCGTCCAACTGACTAGCGGGATCCTTATTTTTCCTTCTGATCCCACTCTAGATAAACCAAAGACCTCATTCTCAGGTCCCAGTCAGCAGCACGCGCCATCTGCACTATCTACGGATGAGACCCCGTTCTCACGTCCAGATCAGCAGACCACGCCGCACTTGACTGCGGATGAGAATGCAGGATCACGAGGTACGCACGAGGCTACTGTCTTGCGTGCCGGTCGCCGCGCACGCCTACTTGTACGCTTTCTCGACTAAATACCAATCAACCACGGGTTCGTTATAGGATTTTACACTCGTACTACATGCATGCTACACTTTTCTTCTTTTTTTATCCCGAACCTATACCTTCGACCATTGCCCTGTTGGCACCGTCGACTTCAGTCAACCTTGACGAAAGCTGGCCTGATCACCCACGCTCTTGTCAATGCACTCAGTCGATTTTCTGGTGACGAATATATCTGGTATACGAATGGTTTCGAAATGGTCGTTTCTGGCTCCGCTCAATCTGGTTCCGTCCTACGTCTGCAGATTTATCTGGTCCGAACGCCTACGAAAGCAATCTTCAGACTCTGGATACGAGCCACGCTGGTGTGGCATGCCAATCCGATAGACAAACTTGGCACGTCAACTCGAGCAGCATACCTGGCACGTTACTACTGGTACAGTTCAACGTAGAAGACTATCGGTGACAACTCGAGCTTCATTGGTCGCTTCCTGTTCGTCAACCCTTCCGCGCTACAACCAAATGTTGGCCGACCAGCCCTCCCCGTCAAACGCAGCCGCTATGTATCGAAAGTGTAAACCCTTTCTAGGCGGGGGCTGCTGTAGTGGAACGCTTCTACGAAGAAAATGCGATTTTTGAAATGTAAACATTATTGTACTCGCTGCGTTTAACTGTACCAAAAACAGTTCTACAGTTCTTGCGCGCAACGTTCTCTTCGCGTTGCCGTCATATTTCTTTATTTGCTGCTCCCTATGTAATGCCAACGTTCTCCTTTAATAAAACCATGGAGTTTTGATTTATTTTGTTCTGCTTTTCGTCACGCGACCGCATGGAACATTTAGTGGTGAGCATAGTCAATCTGGTATCTGGATTTCGCTCACTAAAAGATCTTGAGGTATGAAACCTAGTCTAGCCCTAATTGGAGTAGGACAGTCTCATAAAGTATCAGGTCTCTTAACGCATCTTTCAGAACAGGAATGAATTCGAGGTCGCGAAAACTATTGTTTTTTTTCCGGATTACAGTAGCCATAGTAGTTCATTTTCTAGAGAAAATCAATGCTAAGGAGGTCTAACTTTTTAAAACCAGGATGTCTGCTTTGACAAGCAGCTTGATCTAACGCACCCGCTGTACAAGACAACTACCTTGAGTTGTTTGCCGGAAGAGTTTGATGCATATAAATCACATCCTGGTGTTTCAAAGCTGACCAGGTTATGTTGCGATCAGCCATCAGGTTTTATCGAATTCATTCAGTTTTTCTCTACACTTCGACATGTATCAAGCTTAAATACCGTTTTCTTTCAGTGACATGGTGTAAATGTGTTTTCAGAAACTGACTGTTATACTTAATTTAACTGTGATATCTTTTGCAGTAAATGTGAAAGCATTTGTGACAAGTTGATCTAGCCTGCAAACTGGAATTACTCTTGTAACGTACTGTTATTTGAGAATAAATATTATTATTATTATTTATATTAACAGTTCAACAAGCTTTTATTTCCCCAATTCATTACCATCCAAACACCTTACTTGCTTACTAATTTGTCGCTTTACCCACTAATTTTTAACACTAGTTTAACTCCTTTTTTCTCCAGCTCCCTATCCTTCCTGTCTCCAAACTACCTATTAATTGACACATATCTTACAATTTATACCACTAGTTTACTTAAAATCAGTGTGATATGCTACGTGGATATCTTTTCCCACACACAAGGCAAAGTTGTCTGGTTTGCTTGTAACGTGTCGCTGGTAGAGAAAGTGTATTCCGACAAGGTGTACGAAAAATAGAGTGTAGAATTAAAAAACATGGTTTAAAATCCGCCATTAAACTTAAGAGAGCCTAACATCATAAAAGAGGAGAGGGTGGTGTATCTGACCAGCATTCATTTTGGTGGGGCTGCAACCTCAAACTACACATGTCTGTGGGGCAGAACATTTTGTTTCCTTACGGCACCTAAAGGTATAGCAGGATGTAAAAAGTCAGTGATATTGATGTTACCTTTCCTTGTTCATCTCGTTGACCACTCATTTTCGTAACGTTGCACTGGTTTTAAGTTCCTACCAAGAAATCCTATTACAAGCAGATCTGGACAATTATACTGAAAAAGATTTCACTAATGACCTCTTGAGCTATAGCGTTAAAAATGGATAAATACAATATCACAAAAGCATCAGATCAATGTGCCTCATTATTATATTCGGTATACGAACATTATTGCTAACAATTAGGTTCTTCTGAATTTCCTTTACTCATAAAACTAATTGCTTAGTCGTTGTCTTACTAGTGAAATGTCTTCATTAACCTACATAAGTGCAGGTGTGCAGCTAGAGTTCTAATTTTAAAAACTATCTGCTGGGTCATTGTTCGGCTTTAAACATAAATATTTTCTGTTCTGCTCCTCGCTCCGTTCTCTTTATTACTCTTTTTCAGCATCTTATTCCAGTCCTTAAATATCAGTCTGACTATTTGCCTAAGAATTGGTAAATTTACTTAGGAGCCTGTAAATTTATGAAATGAAGAATATCAACCGGATCTTAGCATGTTTACCTCATCAATTCTTGTCATGTGCAGACCTGGCTCTATCTTGCATTGTTTCACAGTCCGCAGTTCGTCGTAACGGAACCGTTGTAACTCGCACAAATTATTCGCATTGTACATTGCAGAGTCTGGAAAATTATCTATAATTTTATATGGAAAATTTTAGCCATCTATATGAAGCCAATGTATCTTATGAAATATTTCAGTAACTGAACATCTGACGAGAAATATGTTAGCGATCTCGACATTTCGATCTTGCCTGTAAAATGGTACGCCTCTTGTAACATGCTGTTATTTGAGAATGAATTATTATCACTATTGTCTGGCCATGGTTAGAAGCAGCGTGGTGTTGAAAGATAGGATAGACAAGATCAGCAAACATACATAAAAGACATGTCGGAGCATACAGCACGACTACTGGAACCATTTGGAATAGGTGTGGCGCACAAACCAACAGAATCACTTCAATCAATCCTATGTAAACCAAGGGACAAAATGACAAAGGAAGAAAAACCAGATATCATCTACAAAATAAATTGCTCATACTGTGAAAAACACTAAGTAGGACATCGTGGATGGCCTCTTCAGCTTCGTTTACGTGAACACCGATTAGCAGTCAAACGCCAAGACAATTCTTCGGTTATATCAATACGTACTGACAGTTGTGGACTTATATTCGATTGGAACAATGTGGAAATACTGGATGGGGGGAGCACAAAGAAAACTAAAGAAATTTTTGAAGCTTAACACAGAGGTCAATCAGCGACTACTAGCACATCGACATCAACCAAGCAGGAAAATCATGGACGATATATGATCAGGAAATAGATCATAAGGGGGAATACAATCAAAACAAATATGCAAACAACGACACATCTAAGGTCAGCAGCAACCAATCAAGGTCGAGGTCAGCAGAACAGGCCTCAGGTCAAACGTGGAGAAATTCTATTTGAAGTTTGACCTGATGATATTATTCAGAAGAACAACTTAAGCTCCACAACCAAAAGATCCATCCCATAGAAAGAAACATCACAACGATGGGAATACTCTTATTGTCTTTGATGTACTGAACCACGAGATGCTTGGTCATCTCTCAACCACTTAACGAATGATTTCAGATATTGGCTGATCAAAGAATATACAAACAGGACTGTTCTTAAACAACTATCAACCATCAGACCTATATTAACTCTTGTTCAGTAAACTCCAGAAGGCTTCAAAGTGTTTGTGTTGAGTTGACTACCAAGAACTCGGAAATGTAGAGAGCGAGTGTTATTTCGAACTCACAAACCTTCAGCCATTTCATTCCAGAAAGCAAATAAAGGCTCTAAACATAATATTTTTATCCTAATACGCGTTGTTCGTCCAAAACTTAACCACTGGTAAACTCTCTCTCTCTCTCGTATCATAGATTTTGTCTACAGTGATGCTGAAATACTTTCAGTTTGACTTAGACTATCATCCAGACTTTTAGTTTTTCAGTCAGTTTCCTGAACGGTTGTCTGAACAAATTAGTCCACTGATTAACAAATATATCTCCTTCCTATATCTTAATGGCCCTACGCTCAGAGTGTTCCCAAGAAGATGAGAATTTCTCGACTAAAACTTTACCCTTCTATACACTTAAGAAACTCTGTAGTGCCTCCACATTTATTTGCATCCGCTTACATTTAATTTGCTTAAGCCCTTTCGATTAATTTCTTTAACCAAGCCATTCGCTTAGCAACAACTTGTATGTACCATTGGCTTTTATCATTGTATGGTTTGTATGAGCTGGTATGACTGAGTATTGCTTAACGCATACGCGCATATGCATCCTATTCGCTTTAATATTAATCTCTTAAATACCACGATGACTCAGACATTTTCCTTTGTATATATACGAACATCATAATCTTATTAATTCATTCGCCCATACGCATATTCGCTCGCTAGTCTGTCTGCCCGGTCTGTCTGTGGTCTGTTATCCTTATTTGTGGTGTGCCACAATTAACGTATACGATATTTCGAATTCACCTTCTGATTTATCAACCGTCAAACGTCATTCAGTAACTATAGTCTGAACGAGCTTATTACGAAACTTAAGAACGCGCAGTAAATTGGCACACTACAACTCTACCGAATTGGTTTTATTCGGTCTTGATTCAAATCTTGTGCAATAGCTAAGGGGCGAGGAATGGCTGCAGTTAGAACAAACACACCTAACTCTTGAAATACAACAATATATGATATAACGACTACATAAAGTAAGCAAGTAAATATCCACTTTAGATAAAATGTGGGAAGACGGTGATGTAGGACGAAATGCTAAGGGATACTGTTTGACAGTTCATCCGTTTGGAGCCGTATCCTCTCCTTTTTGCGCTAATTTTGCTCTTCGGAAGACGGTAGATATATTCGGTAAGGAATTGAATAAAGATGTCCAGGAAGTTGTAGATAAGAGTTTCTATGTCGACGACTATTTAACTTCAATTGATAATGTGCAGGATGCAATCGAGCTTGCAAAAACCCTTTGTTTACTCCTCATAATAGGTGGGTTCAGACTTACCACGTGGATAAGTAACTGTTTAGAGGTTCTCGAATCACTTCATCCAGAAGAGAGAGCAGAAGCCGTAAAAGAGATTGACTTTGAGAGACTTCCTACGGAAAGCACATTGGGATTATTTTGGGATACTTTGGTTGATGCGTTTGAATTTAAAGTTCGCATACCGAAATGCCCTCTCACTAGGCGAGGTATATTGTCGAGTGTAGCTTCATTATACGACCCCTTGGGATTGTTAGCACCATACATACTTCCTATGAAGCAGTTACTTCAACGTTTGAGTAAATTGGGACTAGGATGGGACGAAGAGATTCCAAGTGAGGAAGGCAAACGCTGGTTAGAGATTTTAAGTGGATTTCAGAGGGTTGAGAACGTTAGTTTTCCACGCTGTGTATTATTTCCACAATCAGATCGCTCGCTCCTGGAACTTCATATTTTCTGTGACGCCTCGGAAATTGGATATGGGGCAGTGGCATACGTCCGTTCTTACATCCATGACACTGAAATATGTTCTCGTCTTATTACGGCTAAGGCAAGAGTAACCCCCTTAAAGATTCAAACTATACCCCGCTTGGAAATCACGGCAGCATTGTTAGCAGCGCGTATGGGGTCCCAGCTGCAGTCCGAGTTAAATATTAAGTTTGCAGAAGTTATGTTTCGGACGGATTCTATGATTGTCTTACACTATATTAGAAATGAGAAAAGCCAGTTTAAAACATTCATAGCAAACCGGGTCTCAACTATCCACAGTCTTACAAAGGTGGACCAATCGAGACTTGTTCCTTCTAAGGAAAACATAGCAGACTTTGCATCCAGAGGAGCCAAATTCAACATTGATGATGTCAAGGTGTGGGAGGAGTGACCACATTTTTTGAATAAGTCAAAGGAGTATTGGCCTGATGCGGATGTACAAGGTCCCGAACCCCATCTCTTAGATTTAAAGAAGGTAATGTCCACGCATGTAATAGTTGGAGAATCCACTGTTGATCTACTTATTAATTATTATTCAGATTGGACTAGATTACTTAAGGCTGTTGCATGGTTGATCCGATTTAAGCGATATTTATTAATAATGTATTCTGGCAGAAATGATCTGTCTCTACAGGTTGGTATGCTCAGAGTTGATGAGCTGGATTTAGCATGTTTAGATTTAATTCGATTTGTCCAAAGCATAGTATTTCGGAAAGAGATTGAAATGTTGTCGTCTGATACCATTAGCAAAGTGAAAATATAAAATTCACCCTTACGAACCTTAAATCCAATAATTATAGACGGATTACTGTGTATCGGTGGCCGACTTCAAATTAGTTCCTGGTCTGAGTCGAGGGAGCATCCTATAATATTACCATCGAAGCATACAATTAAAGATTTGATTCTACGGTACTACCATGTTTTGGAGGGACATGTCGGAGCTACACAGGTAATGGCAACGGTCCGAGAAAGATTTTGGGTGCTGAGGGGTGGTGTAGCCATGAGGAGAGTGATAAAGGATTGTGTTTATCGTAAAAGGAGGAACGCCCATCCAATTCATCAACTAATGGCACCATTACCTGCGATCGGGATAGAAGGTGGTGACTATGCGTTCTTATCAGTTGGAGTAAATTATTTTGGACCCCTTATGGTTAAACATGGTAGAAATACTGAGAAGCGGTACGGTTGTGTATTCACTTGTTTAAGGTTGGGAGCTGTGCATCCAGAGGTGGCATATAGTTTTACCACCGATTCATTTATCATGGCACTAATGAGATTTGTCAGCAGAAGAGGTTATCCAAAAGAGATATATAGTGATAATGGATCAAATTTGGTGGGAGCTGAACGTGAATTAAGAAAATGTCTTCAAGGTTTGGTACAGGAACGTATACACTGTGATTGACTGGCATTTCAATCCTTCAGCTGCTAGTCATTGGGGAGGAGTGTGGGAGCGCATGATTCGCACTATGTACAGAGCGAATCATGCGCTCCCACACTCCTCTCCAATGACTAGCGGCTGGAGGATTGAAATGCCAGTCAATTCCTTTTCTTAGTACATCAGTGTATACGTTCCTGTACCCAACCTTGAAGACATTTTCTTAATTCACGTTCAGCTCCCACCAAATTTGATCCATTATCACTATATATCTCTTTTGGATAACCTCTTCTGCTGACAAATCTCATTAGTGCCATGATAAATGAGTCGGTGGTAAAACTATATGCCACCTCCAAATGCACTGCTCTCAACCTTAAACAAGTGAATACACAACCGTACCGCTTCTCAGTATTTCTACCATGTTTAACCATAAGGGGTCCAAAATAATCTACTCCAACTGATAAGAACGGATAGTCACCACCTTATATCCTGATCGCAGGTAATGGTGCCATTAGTTGTTGAGTTGGATGGGCGTTCCTCCTTTTACAATAAACACAATCCTTTATCACTCTCCTCATGGCTACACCACCCCTCAGCACCCAAAATCTTTCTCGGACCGTTGCCATTACCTGTGTAGCTCCGACATGTCCCTCCAAAACATGGTAGTACCGTAGAATCAAATCTTTAATTGTATGCTTCGATGGTAATATTATAGGATGCTCCCTCGACTCAGACCAGGAACTAATTTGAAGTCGGCCACCGATACACAGTAATCCGTCTATAATTATTGGATTTAAGGTTCGTAAGGGTGAATTTTATATTTTCACTTTGCTAATGGTATCAGACGACAACATTTCAATCTCTTTCCGAAATACTATGCTTTGGACAAATCGAATTAAATCTAAACATGCTAAATCCAGCTCATCAACTCTGAGCATACCAACCTGTAGAGACAGATCATTTCTGCCAGAATACATTATTAATAAATATCGCTTAAATCGGATCAACCATGCAACAGCCTTGAGTAATCTAGTCCAAGCTAAATTATAATTAATAAGTAGATCAACAGTGGATTCTCCAACTATTACATGCGTGGACATTACCTTCTTTAAATCTAAGAGATGGGGTTCGGGACCTTGTACATCCGCATCAGGCCAATACTCCTTTGACTTATTCAAAAAATGTGGTCACTCCTCCCACACCTTGACATCATCAATGTTGAATTTGGCTCCTCTGGATGCAAAGTCTGCTATGTTTTCCTTAGAAGGAACAAGTCTCGATTGGTCCACCTTTGTAAGACTGTGGATAGTTGAGACCCGGTTTGCTATGAATGTTTTAAACTGGCTTTTCTCATTTCTAATATAGTGTAAGACAATCATAGAATCCGTCCGAAACATAACTTCTGCAAACTTAATATTTAACTCGGACTGCAGCTGGGACCCCATACGCGCTGCTAACATTGCTGCCGTGATTTCCAAGCGGGGTATAGTTTGAATCTTTAAGGGGGTTACTCTTGCCTTAGCCGTAATAAGACGAGAACATATTTCAGTGTCATGGATGTAAGAACGGACGTATGCCACTGCCCCATATCCAATTTCCGAGGCGTCACAGAAAATATGAAGTTCCAGGAGCGAGCGATCTGACTGTGGAAATAATACACAGCGTGGAAAACTAACGTTCTCAACCCTCTGAAATCCACTTAAAATCTCTAACCAGCGTTTGCCTTCCTCACTTGGAATCTCTTCGTCCCATCCTAATCCCAATTTACTCAAACGTTGAAGTAACTGCTTCATAGGAAGTATGTATGGTGCTAACAATCCCAAGGGGTCGTATAATGAAGCTACACTCGACAATATACCTCGCCTAGTGAGAGGGCATTTCGGTATGCGAACTTTAAATTCAAACGCATCAACCAAAGTATCCCAAAATAATCCCAATGTGCTTTCCGTAGGAAGTCTCTCAAAGTCAATCTCTTTTACGGCTTCTGCTCTCTCTTCTGGATGAAGTGATTCGAGAACCTCTAAACAGTTACTTATCCACGTGGTAAGTCTGAACCCACCTATTATGAGGAGTAAACAAAGGGTTTTTGCAAGCTCGATTGCATCCTGCACATTATCAATTGAAGTTAAATAGTCGTCGACATAGAAACTCTTATCTACAACTTCCTGGACATCTTTATTCAATTCCTTACCGAATATATCTACCGTCTTCCGAAGAGCAAAATTAGCGC
>OX103973.1:26971391-27092962 GCA_944470395.2 Schistosoma turkestanicum
ACACTGAAATATGTTCTCGTCTTATTACGGCTAAGGCAAGAGTAACCCCCTTAAAGATTCAAACTATACCCCGCTTGGAAATCACGGCAGCAATGTTAGCAGCGCGTATGGGGTCCCAGCTGCAGTCCGAGTTAAATATTAAGTTTGCAGAAGTTATGTTTCGGACGGATTCTATGATTGTCTTACACTATATTAGAAATGAGAAAAGCCAGTTTAAAACATTCATAGCAAACCGGGTCTCAACTATCCACAGTCTTACAAAGGTGGACCAATCGAGACTTGTTCCTTCTAAGGAAAACATAGCAGACTTTGCATCCAGAGGAGCCAAATTCAACATTGATGATGTCAAGGTGTGGGAGGAGTGACCACATTTTTTGAATAAGTCAAAGGAGTATTGGCCTGATGCGGATGTACAAGGTCCCGAACCCCAATCTCTCAGAATTAAAGAAGGTAATGTCCACGCATGTAATAGTTGGAGAATCCACTGTTGATCTACTTATTAATTATTATTCAGATTGGACTAGATTACTTAAGGCTGTTGCATGGTTGATCCGATTTAAGCGATATTTATTAATAATGTATTCTGGCAGAAATGATCTGTCTCTACAGGTTGGTATGCTCAGAGTTGATGAGCTAGATTTAGCATGTTTAGATTTAATTCGATTTGTCCAAAGCATAGTATTTCGGAAAGAGATTGAAATGTTGTCGTCTGATACCATTAGCAAAGTGAAAATATAAAATTCACCCTTACGAACCTTAAATCCAATAATTATAGACGGATTACTGTGTATCGGTGGCCGACTTCAAATTAGTTCCTGGTCTGAGTCGAGGGAGCATCCTATAATATTACCATCGAAGCATACAATTAAAGATTTGATTCTACGGTACTACCATGTTTTGGAGGGACATGTCGGAGCTACACAGGTAATGGCAACGGTCCGAGAAAGATTTTGGGTGCTGAGGGGTGGTGTAGCCATGAGGAGAGTGATAAAGGATTGTGTTTATTGTAAAAGGAGGAACGCCCATCCAACTCAACAACTAATGGCACCATTACCTGCGATCAGGATATAAGGTGGTGACTATCCGTTCTTATCAGTTGGAGTAGATTATTTTGGACCCCTTATGGTTAAACATGGTAGAAATACTGAGAAGCGGTACGGTTGTGTATTCACTTGTTTAAGGTTGAGAGCAGTGCATTTGGAGGTGGCATATAGTTTTACCACCGACTCATTTATCATGGCACTAATGAGATTTGTCAGCAGAAGAGGTTATCCAAAAGAGATATATAGTGATAATGGATCAAATTTGGTGGGAGCTGAACGTGAATTAAGAAAATGTCTTCAAGGTTGGGTACAGGAACGTATACACTGATGTACTAAGAAAAGGAATTGACTGGCATTTCAATCCTCCAGCCGCTAGTCATTGGAGAGGAGTGTGGGAGCGCATGATTCGCTCTGTACATAGGGTATTGGGTGCTCTTGTAAAGGAACAAATTTTAACAGATGAATGCCTTGAAACTTTTATGATAGAGGTGGGGCGTATATTAAACAATCGACCTTCGGTTCCCGTTACAGAAGACTCGAAGGACCTTGATGCAATAACACCAGCAAAACTATTACTATTAAGAGAGAATGTTGCAGAATTTACTAACACTCTGTCTAATGACAGGTATTATAAGAGATGGAAGCAATCGAGTTACTTGGCGCAAGTATTTTGGAAACGTTGGTCTAAGGAATACGTTTCGCTGTTGCAGCGTAGATACAAGTGGACACAGTTAGAGAGGAACATACGAGAAGGTGACTTAGTAATGATATGTTCTGACTTCTCTGAGAAAAAAAGTGGCCCTTAGGTCTAGTACAGAGAGTGATACCAAGTAAGGAAAGACTAGTGAGACAGGTAGAACTGAGGACGAGAAAGGGGATCCTAGTGAGAGATATACGTAAACTGTGTCTTCTTGAAGCGGTAGATGGTAGGTAGCTACTCGGATCCCTAGGCGTACTGGTGTAAGTCCTAGGGATCACGAGATTAGAATAATAATAATAATAATTTATTCTCAAATAACAAACATGTTACAAGAGATATGCCAATTTACAGGCAAGAATTTATGAATGAACTCTTTTTTAGTATAGTTGTCCAGACCAGCTTGTAATAGGATTTCTCGGTAGGAAGTAAAAACCAGTGCAAGGTTACAGACAAGGGTTGTAGACGAGGTTAACAAGGAAAAGTAACATCAATATCACTGATTTGTTACATCCTGCTATATCGTAAGGAGCCGTAAGCAAACAAAATGTTCTGCCACACAGACATGGGTGGATTGAGGTTATCGCCCCACCGTCATGAATGCGGGTCAGATACACCACCCTCCCTCCTTTTGTGGTGTTAGGCTCTCTTACGTTTAATGGTTAATTGTAAATAATGCCGACATATTGAATGTTTGTTGTTGATTGCTTGTGATGCACATACTTGGATTGTTGTTACCTATTTTTGTCGGTGAAAAGAACCAAGGTTCTTTTGGTCGGGAGTGTTACGGGAGAAATGAAGACATTTGGCTGATTAAAACCTTTATATAAATATCATTAATTTCACTGTTTTTTGGGTATATTTGTTTTACTTAACTTATGAACTTGTTTGAATTATTATTTTCGGCCATTTTTGGACTCCTGTTAGTCTTGGTTTGTTCGTTTGCAGTTTTTCGCTCCGGGAACCTACAAAATTGAAGATAATTGTAATTATTATAATTATTGTTGTTAGAACGACATTGGTCGTCTATTTGTAATAAATGAACGACATTTTGGTCGATTATTGTGAATTAAGAATAAACTTTGGTACCTACTTTGGAATTTGGTTTTGCTATTGATTTGGGTTCGTGAATTGCAAATAGATCGACACACCGTACTTCTAAGGAGGAAGGAGCGAAAACTTGGACGTAACAAGAGTAACGAGTGTTTCAAATCTCATAAGGGTGGTGCATCTTGCCAGCATTCATGACGGTGGGGCGCTAACCTCACTCTACCCATGTTTGTTAGGCAGAAAATGTAGTTTGCTTACGGCTCCTTGCGACAAGTAATCAGTGATATTGATGTAAATTTTCCATATTAACCACGTCTAGGACTCATTTACATAACTTTGCGCTGGTTTCGTTTCCCACCAAGAAATCCTTTTACAAGCCAATTTAGATAATTATAGTTAAAAATAGCTCACTCATGACGTCTTGAAATTTAGCGTTAAAAAACAATAAGTGAAATATTACCAAAGAATCAGACCCCCATTTATCAATATTATTTCTAACAATTTAATTCTTTTGAATTCATAAGATTATTTGCCCATTCGTTATCTTACATGTAACTTATCTTCATTAACCTTTATAAGTGCATGTGTGCAGTTTGTATCCTAAAGCAAAAAAGGGCTGAGTAATCACAACTTTGTTTTATCCGAAAATATTATCTGCTGAGTCATGACTCAGCTTTAAACAAGAATATTTTCTCTTATGCTCCGCTTCCTTTTCTCTTTATTTCTCTTTTTCAGCACCTCATCATACTGCTGAAATACTAGCCTTGTTAGTCGCCGGAGACTTAGCTACTTTACCCAGGAGCCTGCAAATAAACTATCTAACGAAAATCAAACAGATCTTTGTATATTTACATTATCAATTCTTGTTATATGCGGACTTGGATTTACCTTGGATCGGTTCTCAACCAGCAGTGGTTCGACGCAATGCAACCATCGTAACTCTCTCCAGCTATCGTATCGTAAACCGCAAAGTATGAAATATTATTCATAATTTTTTGACAAAAATTTTAGCCACCTACGTAAGTTGTCAACTTATCTTGCGGAATAATTACGTAAATGAGCAACCTTTCAAGGAAAATATGTTAGCGATTTTAACATTACGCTCTTGCCTGTAAATTAGCATGCCTAGTGCAGCACGTTTTTATTTGAGAGTAAATTATTGTTATTTTTTATTATAAACATTGTATTTCGCGAAATGTAACTGTAATCTGAAAGGAAATGGACACGTTTTAGATACCTTCGGAACGAGTACGAATACAAAACAGGACGTCGCCCAAAAAACAATGATAACATAAACCAGCGAGACGTTAGGTTCATCATTTATTTTAGTTAAATAAACGACTCGGCGTCTGTGACCACAGCCTTTTAAAAGTTAATAATAATAATAATAATAATAATTTATTCTCAAATAACTAAGTTACAAGAGTCACGCCAGTTTACAGGCTAGATCAAATTGTCACAAATGCTTTTACAATTACTGTAAAAGTTATAGCAGTTAAATTAAGTATAAGAGACAGTTTCTGATTGCATATTTACACCATATCACTGACAGAAACAGTATTATACAGCCAAATTTTCAATATTAGAGTACAAATGAGGAAGGTGCACAATAGGTTCTATTGGCGATTGGCCGAGATCAATAGTGAATTTGTTGGGAAAGGTCATATGGAACGCGCTTGATACGAGCTGTGATCCAGACAGTCATGTACATTGGGTGCATGTTCCCTAGAGTTGCCAAGGACTTCCCACCGTGAATGGGGTTCTGAAAAGGAGAAGAGAGAGAGGAAAAGGCAGCAGTGTGGCAAGTGTATATATATAACCAAAGCACTACTTAACCTGTCATGTTGAAGTAGTCAATACAGTAGTAAGTCAAGATAAAATTCATACTGACCACTTAAATTAAAGTAAATTATGGGAATATAAGAATATAACGCACAGATAAAGGAGTACAGCAAAAAGAAGGGAGAGTTGTGCAGTGTCAGGTGGATAGAAGAGAAGTCGAAGTAAGAAGCTGGATTTATGTACGTTGAAATCGAAATTCTAATTAAAACTTTGGATACAACAAGTGTCCCCCGACCAGAATATATATAAAAATATATATAAAAATCAACATAAAATGAAACAATTAAATTTGAGTCCTAGGTCTGATAAGCCTTCTTATGATCATTGGAATTGTAGGAGTTCAATAAATTAACCGATTGATTACCATGATATTATCATTCAGTATGGGGTTTAAAGCATATCGGTCCAGATTGTCCAAATGCAACCCAGCTGTCCAGCATATCTCATGCTCTCCTCCAGATGTCGACGTCCTAATAATCCCGTAATGGAAGAGATAGTGTGGAAGATTGGTACGGGTCCTTACTTGGAATGATTCAGTGAGTTGCTGTCTATGAACTGTTTGGCAGTTTATTCAATCGTAAGGATTCCGTATGGTGTTGTATTGTGGGAGAATTTTCCATGATTTTACGCTCTACTAAAGAGTTCTTCGAAGCACTTGACTCACCTTTAATGCTGTTCTTCAATGTCGGTGATTGCCTTGAATTCCTCGTTCATCACTAGTGGTCATGGCTTAATATGTTTTCCAGCGAGTTTCTTCGTTGTATCGTGTATATGATTCATATTACCGTCTCCTGTAGGTTTTCTGATATCATTACTAGATCTTCTACATATTCACATTCGTCAGCTTTAACGCCTCTTTTCACTTGCTTGTTTGCTTCTGTAAATTCAATCTGTTCCTTAGAAGTCCCAACCCTTTCTTGTCAGTTATTGATTGCTATCTCTGTCTTTATTGCTGTGCCTCGGCGCTTGTTGCGCAGGCTGTATTTCCGAGAAACCTTAAAGAGTAAACACACATAATATGATGAAAGTTCATCCCATGTTCATCCAATTTCTTAAAACAGCTCCCTCTTGTTGTTCATGTGATGCTGAATCCGGACTAAAGACAGGAAATTCGTCCATATGTCCTTGGGCATAGGGCATGTCTCGAGGCAGATTGTCCATAAACCGTCGAAAAGTTTGTGCCACGTTTCTGAAGTTGAATGGCATGCATACAGACTGCAGCAGTCCAATTGTTTGGTAATGTGGTCTTAGTAATATGTCCTTCAGGTACTGGAATACTATGACATGCTCTGACCGGGTCAGTTTTAGTAAATACGCTTATACTTTGTTAACCGCTTGTAAAATCTTTCCAGTGAGGTACAGGGTATGGTTTGACGTTTGAAGACTGTGCAATCCTCACACTTTCTACCGTCACCGTAGTTTTTCTCTGGGACCATGTGTAGACGGGTTACTCATAGGGTGTCGAAGCGAACGGTAATAACCAGCCGCAGCAAAAAATCATGTTCGGCTCTAGCTATTTTCAGTTAATCAGGTGCTAGTCTTCTGGGCTTAGCGAACTCAGATGCCACTTCGGTTTCCTTTGTATGAGGGATGATGTGGCTTTCTGTGCCTTTTGTGTAATATGAAGTTTCTTTAAGTGTCAACCGCCGTTTCTTAGTGTTGATTGGAGGTTCGTAACTCTCTAAAAAGTTCACTGAGGACAGCATGAGACCCCAATCTGCTACAGTAAACGCTCAGAAAATCTCCTCACGAACTCGACATCGACCATTAAAATTTTCTGCCCAACACTTGCTATAACTTTACCCCACCATATATTCATAAAAAGTCGTTGCATCGGGTTTTTAATGAAATCTTGCACAACAGCCAAATCGAGAAGGAGGGTTATTACTTAGGAAAACATGTTTTAACGTTCAGAAAAAGATACTACAAATTGCATCGCCTATATGTACTAAGGAAGCAACTAACCACTTTAGATGTAGAGTTCTGATCCTAACTGATGTTTTCGGCCACCTCATATCTACCTAACCTAGGCTTCAGCAGGATCGAACATCTGTGAGCAAGAAATTGAGTAACCGATTAAAGAGAGCAGTTGAGTACCATTATTCCCAACCGAACTATGTTACAACCATAACCTTATCCAAACACAACCTAATAGTGAATGGCCTAGCAACGCGCAACAGCAAATCTAAACAATAGGTGTAAATAGTCAGCTAAGTGAGCAAATCTAAAACCCATGTGACATCATCCATCAACTCCTTCGACGTCCAGTCAAACAAAGCAGTAAGCCCACGTAAAAGTTTATCCCTGATTACCAGAAGGAACAAAGTTATTCCATAGAAATACTTATAAACTGATATCTTACGTTTATTGGATTGTATTGTGTGCAAAGTTGATGTATACAATTTCAGGATACTTTTAAGACAATTCTATCAACAGTATATCTAAAAATAATCCAATAAGAATCCGACCTCATCAATAAAATCGTTTAAGACTAATGAGGTTAGCACAAATGTTGAAGACTTATAAAACTATATAGTTTATTTAGCATCACAATCCCTCCACAATTCAATTTTGTATGACAAAGTTTAGGGCTAGTGAAATGTCACTGAATCCTGGTCAAATAGTCAGACAAGCCATTCAGTGAATGTTGAGCAGTTTTCCATACTTCGTTAAGGTTTAAGACAGCCACCACATACCATTTGATTGCAAATCATGAACAGGTTAATTCGTCTGTAGTCCCGCCTTCTCCTCGTGCTAACTATCGGCACTAATATATACTACTATCCACTGAATGTATTAATTCAAGCAAGTCACCTCTTTATGACGACATATAATGCAATTTAAGCAGTAATCGCGAACGATGATTTCAAAAACCATGCAATTAAAAATGACATACTGATGTAATAATCCAGCCAATCTGGCTACTTGTTAAGTAAAATCATCCAGGCATTAGGAACTAATTCTATAGATTATTCTGTAAACTTCCATATTCTCCCTCAGACTTGTGTCGTTAATTTTGCATTATGATCATTAACTTGAATAGGACTAGTGCGGTTAGTAGGGGATATACAAACCCACGAAAAACTGCTAACTGACTAGGTTTAGGCAGACTAGGGACTAGACCCCTATCAACTGGACACTACCAAACGCCTGAAACCATACCGAAAGAAGAAGAATGGAGCAAAAGTAAATCGATTGGTTTAGACTAACTCGTGAAAAAGATTTTGGATATTGAACTGGGTTGAGAAGAGATGTGAGGTGAAGTGATTGCCCGAATAAAATTGAATGACTTTTCAATGCATTGTAGGTATTTACTAGTAACTGATACTTGTGTTAGGTTCGGTATTCTTGCTACTTTATTCAAAGATGATCTACTAAAAGTTTCTTTAACGTTACTGAACCTTATCAAAAGGTCTAAAATCGGAATTACGAGCGTTTGGTCTCATAATAGTAAAATAATTTACATCATTCATATGTTCCTGCTGAGAAAATAGTCAACATCATACGGAATTCTTATGATGGATTCAACTGCAAAATCGTACACGGAGGTCAGCTGACAGACTCTTTTGAGGTGAAGACCGGTGTCAGGCAAGGTTGCTTACTCTCACCCTTTCTCTTTCTCCTGGTCATCGACTGGATTATGAAAACGTCAACATCTGGAGGGAAGCACGGTATCAACTGGACAGTTAGGACGCAGCTGGACGATCTGGACTTCGCAGATGACCTGGCTCTTCTATCGCACACTCAACAACAAATGCAAGAGAAGACGACCAGTGTAGCAGCAGCCTCTGCAGCAGTAGGCCTCAACATACATAAAGGAAAAAGCAAAATTCTCCGATGCAACACAACATGCACCAACCAAATCACGCTTGATGGAGATGCTTTCGAGGACGTTAACAACTTTACATATCTGGGCAGCATCATCGACGAGAAAGGTGGATCGGATGCAGATATGAGGGCGCGGATTGGCAAAGCGAGGGCTGCATTTCTACAGTTGAAAAATATCTGGAACTCCAAACAACTTTCAAACAAAACCAAAATCAGGATTTTCAATACAAATGTCAAGACAGTTCTACTGTATGGAGCGGAAACATGGAGAACTACCAAAGCCATCATCCAGAAGATACAAGTGTTTATTAACAGCTGTCTACGCAAAATACTTCGTATTCGTTGGCCAGACACCATCAGCAACAACGAACTGTGGGAGAGAACAAGTCAGATTCCAGTGGAGGAGAAAATCAGGAAGAAGCGGTGGAAGTGGATAGGACATACACTACGAAAAGCACCCAACTGCGTCACTAGACAAGCCCTCACATGGAACCCTCAAGGCAAAAGGAAAAGAGGAAGGCCAAGGAACACACTACGCCGAGAAATAGAGAAAGATATCAGAGGAATGAAAAAACATTGGACAGAACTGGAGAGGGAAGCCCAGGACAGAGTTGGTTGGAGAAAACTGGTGGGCGGCCTATGCTCCATTGGGGGTAACAGGCGAAAGTAAGTAAGTAAGTAAGTAATGTTCCTGGTGAGCCACTTCACTGACCGGAACAAGGGAGACAAAAAGAATGTGAGTGATAAGACATAATGTTGGTGGAGGGAAATTAAAACAGTCATAAAGGTATTTTGAAAATCGCTAAAACAGTTTAAGAGGTACGATGTAGGAAGAAATTAGTCGAGGCCAAATAAAAAGTCTATCGGAAATACCGTATACATTTTATCTAAACTTCAGCTATCACAAGTTTGCCTGACAAGCGTAGTATTGGACTTGGTGGTTGCTATATTGTGACTCTAAGTTTTAGAACACATATGACATTGAGGTTAGATACGTAATATATGATTCACAGTGCAAATGACTCTCAAGTACAGGACAATAAGTCTATTTCCAAAAGCTTTCACTAATCACAAACATTTGATGCGCTATTACGGAAGTTGCTGTTTTTACGAAAATTAGTTCGCAGCTAACAAAGTTTGAGCTGCTTGCCATTTGATGAGCCTTTTTATTGATGGGTATGTGCGTCAATCAGTCCTAACCTACTGCCTTTCTTAATACATCAAAACACCAAGATGACTGAACTGAGAACAATCTTCGTTGTCAGCATCAGTTAATGTACTACAAGAGTATTAAGAAACACGGTTATTAAATACTCCCTGGTTCATGTCCCCATATTAATTTGAATTCCAAAAATCTGGTTTTCAGTTTCCATGCATACCATGCTGAAAAACCTGAGAGGCGATAAAAACATGTAGGAGATTGAATAATAAGAAATCTGTAACCTATTATAGGTATCCATGATATCTTTCGGGATTTTACCAATAGTTAGTAATCTTAAGTGGTTTTTTAACTACTCAGTTGTATAGCTGGTTGACTGATGAGTGCATTACACTGGTGTTAGTATGAACTTGCAGTGTGTATTATCATCTCGAGCCAATACAGCTTTTCCCTAGTTTTCAGATAAACGAATTGGTCTTTTCCCGAGTTATTATTCACAAATCTTTTAACCTCGTCACTAATTCGCGTATAACCCTGGTTTTCTTTTTACTTGAGTGCATATTTGTACTGCTCACTTCTATTATCACATTTCTAGCCTTTTTTTCGCCCGGCTATAAATACCTCACCGTGAGTTGGCTAACTCCCCTCCATTTCGTTTAGCTTCCCCCTTTTTTATATTCGTCTGTGACCGAGTTCAAGATTAAATGATATAAACTCAGTCAAACGAATCCGCCTTCAGTTCCTCTACCTCTACCGCACAAAAGGGGTTCGCCTAAGAATAATATACAGAAATTAGATGAAGGTTTACTTTCATGGCATATTAAATTGTTCCTGTAAACAGGAGTGAGATTCTTGGTTACCTAGAGCTTCTTGTACAGAATGTGAAACGATTTAGGTCTCATTGTCCCAAGAACCATATGAGAATAACGCTCTTAGCAACTTAGCATTCTTATGAAACTACTACGACTTGTCTAGTCTTCTCATTCACCCATCATTTTTGGATAGCTGTGAACATCCACTGTATATCTAGATGAACTATATGTATCTTTCAGACTTCCTAAATAACTTACGAAACATGAAACGCCCCCAATCTAACACTAAGTAACCCATTATGGCACGTTAGCATTATGCATGTGATGTAACGCAGAATAAGCGATAGAAAAATCTCGCAGACTTCATTGGTTTAATAGTAAACAGTAAATGAAATGATCTTTTGAATTGCCTTACTTAACAACTAAATGAATAGAAAAACGTACTGTGACGTACTCTGTTTACATGACAACATGTGATGTATTCCCACTCTTGAAACAATATCAATACATACAGTATCAATACATTGGACAGTAAACTAAAAACATGCAAATGCTAACCGGTAAAAGTTCCAGAGCATTTTCCTACAGTGCTAAATACATATTTCTTTGCTGACCTAGAAAATGTTTGAAGTAAATATGTCTCCAATAGGATTACCCAATTACATAGCTGCTTCGATACATACACTCACCGGCGCGCGATTCTAGTCTTCTTTTACATGTCGTTTTCTCAACGCCTATTTTCGTTCGCAAAGGTTGGTCTTTTAGCTGTATTCTCCTAATGTTTCCAGAATTTGAAACCACAGCTATGTAGTCGGTCGTTTAAGACATCTAGCTCAACGTTTTCTGCAAAAATGACTGTTAGGGACGCTCTTAATTCTGCTATGCGAGAAGAACTGGAACGAGATAAAGATGTTATTATTTTAGGAGAGGAAGTTGCTGAATACGATGGTGCCTATAAAGTATGGATCTAAAATACTTCATGTATTGCTTTTTAGGTCACCAAAGGTCTTTGGAAAACGTTTGGCGATAGCCGTGTCAAGGATACACCGATAACAGAGGTATAGATTTTTATGTAATATACTTTCTTCACATGCGATCCTTAGATGGGTTTTGCTGGGATCGCCGTTGGGGCAGCTATGGCTGGTCTTAAACCCATATGTGAATTTATGACATTTAATTTCGCTATGCAGGCCATAGACCAAATAATCAATTCTGCTGCGAAATCAGCGTACATGTCCGCTGGATTAGTAAGTCGAATGGTTTTCTGTTATTTAGTTTAGCTGTCATGCTCATTTTATGTGAGTACGGCTAATGGGTTTGATTATTTGAAATTTTTTTGTAAGGTTGGGCTATGTGCTTTTTTGTTTGTGATAAGTTCGACTTACTATATATTTCATAAATGTTTTCGGTATTTTCCAGCGCCGGAACATTGATGTTTCAAGTGACCTGCACTCCCGGAGATTTCCTCTGTTTTATTCTATTATTATTTTATATATGTCCTGATTAACAATCCTAAGTCATAATCATTCAATAAGGAGGATTGTAGATGGCATTTAGCGTGTTTACTAATAACTTTATAGATATGTTATATCAATTAATCCTATTAGCTAGATTTTCCCTTGGTTACGAAAAGTGTGGACGACCTGTGTTAGTCATGGGTATGAAATATTTCAAACACTAACCACAACTATTTAACCTAACTGTTAGGTAACGAGATGCATTTTATGTGTCAAGAATGCTTCTAACTCACCAAGTTTTTTATCTCAATTATAAATCAGTGAAAATGGTTCTATTATACTTCCGAATGAGCATATTACTGCCAATCATGTGTGGATCATACGCACGGATATTTTTCGTCTGTAATTCAGTTTTTGCGAAACTACACATGATCTTAGCTCAGACAGCCGAGAAGGGAAAAATATGACGTATTAGGTATATTGAAGTGTGAACGTATGAGACTTGACGTGCGTATTCTAATAATTTTTCACAAATTAAGTCGTGGATTTGCTTAAATTGTTTTAAACTGATAAGTTGTTGGGATCAGTTAACCAAACTAGTATCACACCTCACAGTGGTGGTCGCAGTCTATGTTACTAGAAAATTAAATCCTAAAATTTGTAATATCTTCTCTTTGGTGTACGATGACTTTTTCGTGATACTTTAGGTGCTCAGATGATTTATATAGTGAACCCTCAGTTAAGAGAAATTCAACACCTAAAAACCGTATTTAAGCTTAAAATGGGAATAAAATCATTCCATTTTGAGACGAATTACCCAGAGTTCCACGAAAAATCAAGAAAACGGAACAACTGATTTTAGTATTAACCATTGTAATAAGTGACTAGTCATAACTTTAACCTTCATGTGGTAACCATGTTTGCATAATCGTGTACTGGATTAAGCCCTTGTTACTATACTAGTCAGGTTGTCTAGAATGCTCCGAAATTCAAGGACTTTTGACTAAGGTCTCAGCTTCTAACGATCACATTGCTCTATTCAGATACAGGGCCAGATGCACGGAACTCAGATTATTATATAGATAAGTTGCCATTCAGGCATTAAGTAATCATTCAGTGAATCGACTTCAGTTAATATCAATCCGTAACCAAAGATTTACTTAGTTTCTATAGAATGTCGTAGTTTGTAAACATTAGCTTAACGTTAATAACGCTTTTGTTGGTGAATTCTTTTGTATGGTTTTGTGGAGTCTGCAATATGGAGGCTTTTCTTATCCCGTTTCTTAGCTTTTGTTTTCGAATAAACCACTGTACTGTTTCTTACAATGTAGTGCTTTTAGTCAGGTTGCCTACTAAATAAAACTTTTTTTGTAGTAGAGGAACTAATAATTTAATTTAATTTATTCTGTTTCTTACGTTTTCTAGGTGTCAGTCCCAGTTGTTTTCAGAGGACCAAATGGATGTTCGGCTGGGGTTGCTGCCCAGCATAGTCAGGATTACGGTGCATGGTACGCTAGTTGTCCTGGCCTTAAAGTTCTCACTCCTTACAATTGTGAGGACGCTCGAGGCCTTCTAAAATCCGCTATTCGCGATCCAGATCCAGGTGAATTATGTACATATATGACTTGTATGCTTCGTTCCTGCCTGGTATGAACAATCTGTTGTTCATTTCTAGAATTTGTATGGTCCAAAAATCCTAGCACAAGTGATTGACATTATCTCTGAATATAGAAATCAAGTTTGATAAGTAGGATCGGAAAAAATATTTGTCCCCAACGGTACTGATAGTGCAGTGTTATTTTCGATCAGTTGATAGTATTTGTGTTTCTATAGTTGAATTAAAGGTATGAAAAGTCATTCTTTAATGATGTAACTTATTTGCCAAGTACGGGATTTTTTAAACTCAACTCTCTGGATTATATCTTGTATGACAACTTTATGAACTACATTAGTCAAACTAATATCGCTCAAAATTTATATTATTGCTTGCAGATCATAGGCAGTATTGTTTGAATTTTCAAGAGGTGAGCTTAATGAGTCAACGTTTGATCTTGCTGAAAGTAATGTACAGATCAATCTACAAAGTCATACTTCGAAATCTTTATCCTATCAATATTCACCCATAACGATTTACTTGAAGTTTATTTCTTAATTTTGTTTTTACTAAAGTACTAGATCGATATAACTCTACTGTTCTTCTGACATTTATTTCCTCATATATCAGTGGTTTTTTTGGAGAGCGAATTATTATATGGACAATCATTTGACGTTTCAGACGAAGCATTATCTTCAGACTTTTTGATTCCTGTTGGTGAAGCTAAAATTGAAAGAGAAGGTAAACCTTTTCTCTACTATCATTAGATTCTCACTATTAGTTCAGGATCATTTACTAATTGCTAAGATATGATTTTGAAATATGTTTGTAATATCTTTATTCTACTGATTTATTACTTCATATTCCAACTTTATAGGTTGTTTGCATTCACTTACATTCTTTTTACAGCTTTTATTATGTCTAAAATTTTAGTTTTTTTCCAACATTTTACAAAAGCATAAGATTTAATGTGATGATGCCTTCCTTATGAAGGAACAACGTTCACTAGATCGAGAAATTAATATTGAACGTTACATTGTTCATCTTGTTTGAGTCACCACACTTTGTAGTGACACAAATTATACATCAACAAAGTAGAAAATATAATGATACAAAGAGAAAATAATTGAGCGCACTATAGTTAAAATACATTCAGTGTTTTAAGATTTTTAAGATTTAAAGCAGCATCGAGAATAAATTTTTCTATATTGTTATAGTCAGTTGTTTAGCGCTTGTATTTCTGATTCCAGCTAGATTATTTGTACGATTCATACTGTTAACGATCTCGTCGATACGACCTATCTCACATATTGCTTAGTATTCTTCGACACTGTACAACGGCCAACTAGTCCCCAAAATTAGATAGTTACTTATATTCTGGCAAACGAAATTGATTGCAAAAGTCATAGTATTAATTGACACATATCTTACAATTTATACCACTAGTTTACTTAAAATCAGTATGATATGCTACGTGGATATCTTGTCCTACACACACAAGGCAAAGTTGTCTGGTTTGCTTGTAACGTGTAGCTGGTAGAGAAAGTGTATTCCGACAAGCTGTACGAAAAATAGAGCGTAGAGTAAAAAAACATGGTTTAAAATCCGCCATTAAACTTAAGAGAGCCTAACATCACAAAAAGGGAGAGGCTGGTGTATCTGACCAGCATTCATTTTGGTGGGGCTATAACCTCAATCTACACATGTCTGTGGGGCAGAACATTTTGTTTGCTTACGGCACCTTAAGGTATAGCAGGATGTAAAAAGTCAGTGATATTGATGTTACTTTTCCTTGTTAACCTCTTAGGTTTTCGTAGTCCAGTTCTACTACTAACCATATTTCATTCAGTGGCTCGTGGTTACTCAGTTTATGTAACATAATTCTTAACCGATTCAGTATGCGTAAGTTAATAATGCCAAAACGATTCGTTACCTAGGTCTCTGTGCCTCCCACTATTACTCAGTACTTTGCAGTAACCGATGGTTAAATACTTCTCACTAACATACCTTCAGCCAAGGTTCTGTAAGGTGAAAGCTAAACTCATCCTGTATTCATTTATAGTGACATAACATGGTTACGACGCCAAGTCTAAATTATGCTCTGTTTATGCGTAAAAAATCTAATCGAGGAAATCTAGCATTCTAATCACAATAAATATACTATTTACAGACAAGGCATGTTGCCATTATAAATAATTAACGCAATTCCATGATAAATTTCTCATGTACATGGATTTTAGACAAACTTTCTGCAAAAGCTTTTAATATTGATTGACTGTCAGTCCCCGGTTCAAATGTCTAAAGAGCAATTGCTTTAATAATAAATCTACCGCGTGATCATGTATAAGTTTTGGCTTACTAAATATGGTTTTTTATTTATTCTGTTTTGATACCCATGTATTGAGCATAGGTATTTATGCTTCCCGCAATATAAAAGCATTTTAGAAATAGCATTAAGAGGCTAGATGATTTTTGGTGTCTTTGGCAGCCCAGCAGGTAGTTCTGTGTAGCATAGATTTATAGAGAGCAGTTAGAATCGTTAACCAGTAATTTCCTCTGTTGGTTCTGAAACCTATACACAATTAGTTTACTGTTTCCTCCGCTTTGTATACCGATTATGATTAAAAAAATTTTCTGTTTTTTTAATATTCGGTTTTCTTACTGGCGAAAAACTAAAACTACATAATCATTAATCAATAATAAAGATTGCTGCATGCGTTACTTTCTCACAAATCTTTGCTTACACATTTAGATACTAATATCTTTGATATAATATTACGGAATCATGTTGCCCATAGTGTGTTTTCATACTAATGTTTTGCTCATTCGTTTATTAGGAGTTGGATTATCAGACACTACACTATTTTTATAATCAGTAAAATATGATTTGCAAAGTCTACAGATTTATCACAGATAAAAATATTCATGACTAAAAAGTCCTTCACATAGTTGTAGGAAAATTCAGAGAAAAATATTCACAGAAATACAGAGATCAAACATTTGGTAATTTTTGTTCTCTTCAAATTCTGAGGTTGTTTCTGCATTCCCATTTAACTGAAATACGCATTTAAATTTTGTCTGGTGTGTTAGAGTTTTGTTCTGGAATTGATCTCACTCGTAATTTTAATTAAAATCATCTGTTTTTGAAGTTGTCTCCTCAAATCTCGAAATTTTTCACAAACCTCCACATTTTTACTTCAAAATATGCCGTTTTTATTAATATGTGTTAGGCAAATCTTATTCGCTTTTCAAAACGATTAGTTTTTCCATAAATTTTGGTAGTATGGTGAGAAAAGAGAGAGTTAATCTAAGATGTATCATAGACATTTGCACGATGTATTTCTGACGGTCCAATCAAGCATTTATTCGTTAATGCACCATTATAAGAATTAGGAATGATAATAATTTAAAATGTAAAGAAATAAAAGCGGATAATATAAATCATGTATTCAACATTTTAAGTACATGTTATTTTTTTTATATATTTTAATTATAGGGAAAGACGTTACTCTCGTTAGTTACAGTTTAGGTGTGGGTACATGCCTTGCTGCTGCTGAAGAATTATCAAAACTAGGTATCAGTGCTGAGGTATGCAATCTTTGTGTAGAATAATTTTTAATAAGTTTATCTTAAAATGCCTTAGTTTAATAATTCCCTTTTTCTGGTGTTTTCTATATGAACTAAGCGTCTTATAATTTTTTAATAGAAGTCGTTACATTTTACGAACGATCAATGGTAATTATTAAGGTGTCCAAAATTTATGGGAATATTACGGTTGATTTTAAGCCATATCAATTAGTCTCCTGGCCATCAGTTTCTATCTTCTTAAAGGGCTACTTAATATCATATCCAAACAAATTATAAGTTGAGTTGTGACTCCATAGTCTTATTTCTGTAACCTTAAACCGATGGACGATGAGTTTGGACGCCTTTTCAATTCTAAGCAGTTAGAATAAATCATTTTTTTTACTGCATAGTGTGTTTAGCTTATGAACCAGTAATATATAGAACGTGGTTCATGCTCACTCCGTCGTCCCTTGATGATGTGATGTGCAATAAACGTGATGAATCTTGTGTATTCTTATTGTATCATTTGAAGACAAACTTTGACATATAGATATATCCTATTATTCCCCTCACTTTAGGTAATCAATTTACGCTCGTTGAGGCCAATGGATGAACAAAAAATATTTAATTCCGTTAAAAAAACACATCATTTAGTTACTGTAGAAAATGGTTGGCCTGTTTGTGGTATTGGTGCTGAAATATGTGCTCGTGTCATGGAGAGTAAGTTTAATACTCATTTTAATTGCATGCTTTTATTCGTATCTTGTCTGGAAATTCCGAATTACTAATCTTTACTGCATTGTTTTAGTTTTTATATCAAATAAAGTATTCCATAAACACTGTAATCAAAATTAAAAATATGTCTGAGAAAATCATCAGCCTACTGTAAAATTACCAAAATATTTATTTCTACTTGATATTTGAATAATTGACACTTTTGCAAGATCAATGACTTTGCGACTAGGAAAACAAATGAGACTTTAACCATTAAGCTACATGTCCAAACAATGCTCCGTTTCGTTAATCTGTTACATAACCAAATTGTAATTCATAGTACATACCTGATGAGAATGAGTTATACTAATTAGGCTTGTAAGTCTACTATCTCCTGTTTGCATTTTTTATTGTCTTGATTTTTTTATTGAACGAAGCGATAAAGCTTCAGGTATATAAAATTTTTTCTTAGTGATAAAATTTATTAACTGCTGATTTCCAACATTGCAGTCATTTATTATATATATCCCAATTTTCTTTATTAATATTTAAATTCTGAGTGAACAATGCTTAATTTCAACTTATCTGATTGAGTCGTAACGGCTTAAAGAAACTATTTACCTAATAACTATGAAGTTCGTAGTTGGATTTGATTTTTTCATACTTGAAGACCTATTCAATAAAGCTGGAAATAGGAAAGCATTCATGAGGTCTACGAAAATGAAATCCCTAATCAGACAACTTATAATAATGTTTTTAAAATAGTTTAATACTTTTGTATAATCCTGAGAGATGGACACCACCTATCAAAAAATTAATCCCATACCGTAATTTGTGTAAAAACATCCTACCAATTTATGGTTGTACAATCCAATTTATTAGCTTTCAAGTTCACTCTGTAACATAGTGAAACAATGTTGGAAGTTGTATCCAAACAACAGTAATTACAATTTAATGTATAATCCTCTAATATTCTTTCACTATTATATGTGTATCCTTTTCAGGTTCCTCAAGAATTACCCTTCCACGGTGTGGGCAACCGGGAAGTGAAATTCGCCCTCATACCTCTAAAAGCATACGAGATCAACTTGTTCACATTCAAATCCCTCCCCTACCTCTTAATAACTCTCCTATCTCCACGACTAACCCTTTTCACATTCCTTTATCACCCTGCACAGCTGATGCAAACGATTCGAGTTCACGAAACGTTATTCCTGGTCTCCTGAAACCCCGTTGTAAATTACACGTTGGAGCTTTTAATGTACGGACATTGTGTCAAATAGGGCAACAGGCTTCCTTAGCTAGGACTCTGGAATCCCTTGCCATCGATATATGCTGCGTCTCGGAAACGCGCATGCAGGATCCTAGTGAAATCATTAATTTGATTTCACCTTGTCCAGATAGAAAACCAACTCGGTTTACTCTTCGTGTATCTGGAAGCCCTGCTACTGCTTCTCGCGGCCTCGCTGGTGTAGGTATAGTATTAAGTCCTAGGGCAGAACTAGCTCTCCTAAACTGGATCACAGTAGATAGTCGCTTGTGCGCTGTTCGACTAAACGCGAAAATAAGGACTCGGAAAGATAGGGAAACTCGCCGTTGCCTCTTCGTCGTATCTGCCTACGCTCCCACTGACTACAGTTCAGATGAGGTGAAAGATGAGTTTTACAAAAAGCTTTCTAATCTTCTTCGAAAAGCTGGGCGCTATGATGTTGTAATAGTGGCTGGTGATTTTAATGCTAAAGTAGGTAAACTAAGCGAAAAGGAAAGACACTTGGGTGGATGTTATGGTGTCGCGGCTGATCGAACAGATAATGGTGACCGTCTTCTGCAGCTATGCTCAGATAACGGCCTATTTCTGGCAAACACCAACTTTAAACACAGGAAGAGACATCTTTTGACATGGAGGCCGCCAAAATCGACTCACCGTTGGGCCCAAATAGATCACATTGCTATCAGCCATCGTTGGAGAGGCTCAATAGAGGACTGCCGCTCATTCTGGAGAACATGTTTAGACTCGGATCATGCTTTAGTACGGGCACGTATTTGTTTGCAGCTTACTAGACGTAAGAAAAACAGACCAAATAAACCTCTTAGAGTTCTACCCAATGATAACAAGTCCATGGATATATTTCAAGAGCGATTAGAGAAACAGTTAGGCAGCCGTGTAGGTGTTACCCACCCTGAGACAGCTTGGAATCACATCCAAAATGCTGTGAAAACAGCAGTGATATCTAGCAGTAAGTTAAACCAAAAGGTGAGGAAAAATCAGTGGATTTCGGCGGCGTCTGCTAAACTGATAGATGCTCGGAAACTCATTCCGCCTGGCTGTGAACATGATGATGAACGGAGGCAGCTCAAGCACATGCTGATAAAAAGCCTACTCAATGATCGCGAACAGTGGTGGGTAGCAAAGGCAACTGAGATGGAAAAAGCGGCGACGATAGGTAACTGTAGACAGCTTTTTAGACTTATCAAGGAGACCGGTATTAGTAATCCGACTGTTAGTGAGACTATCTCGGGAAAAGATGGGACTGTTATTAATTCTCAGTCCAGAAGATTGGATCGTTGGGCAGAACACTTTAGGGAGCAGTTCAACTGGCCTTCAGTTACCCTTCGGCTACCCACGATTCCCAGTCAGCCTGAATGGCAAATCGATGTAAGTCCTCCAACTCTTAATGAGGTTGAAAAGGCTATTGGAAATTTAAAGCGAGGGAGAGCAGCGGGTCCTGATGGATTGACCCCTGAGGTTTTTAAGGATGGTGGTCCAGTTTTAGCAGTTAGATTGACTGAGTTGTTGGGTAGAATCTGGGAGCTGGGTGTAATCCCATCCGACTGGTCTCAATCACTGATTGTACCAAGTCTACAAGAAAGGAGAGAAGTCCTCTTGTGACAGTCACAGGGGAATCAGTTTAACTAATGTAGTTTCTAAATTGTTAGCCTCGATAATCCTTAGACGCCTAACTAGAGCTCGTGAAGAGCAGACTAGAGAAAACCAGGGTGGTTTTCGATCTGGACGTGGTTGTATAGACCAGATATTCACACTTCGTCAGATCCTAGAACATAGACATACATTTAGGCGTCCGACAATAGTTGTATTCCTTGACTTTAAGGGGGCGTTCTACTCTGTTGACCGTGAGGTTCTGTGGCAGTGTCTGTCATTAAAAGGTGTGCCAAATAAGTACATTAACCTTATACAAGCTCTCTACTCGAACACTACAGGTCGAGTGAGAGCTTATGGCGAACTGTCATCGGAATTTATTATTTCAAATGGTATCCGTCAGGGTTGTCCACTTTCTCCATTCTTGTTTAATTTTGTCATTGACATGCTTTTAGAGATGACAATTTCATCGTCTGACTTTCCAGGAGTCGAACTTTTGCCGGGAGATCCTCTTGTTGACTTAGAATATGCCGATGACATAGTTCTATTCGGTGAAGACGCTGACAAAATGCAGAATTTTTTGACCACTCTAAGCAACAATGCAAGCATGTTCGGGATGCGATTCTCCCCCTCGAAATGCAAAATGTTGCTTCAGGATTGGCTTGCGTTAGCACCTGAACTAGTGATAGGGAGTGAAGTAGTTGAGCATGTTGACCGCTTTAGTTATCTCGGTAGTCTCATCAGTTCTGATGGTCTGGTGTGTGACGAAATCTCGGCGCGGATACAGAAAGCTCAACTGGCTTTTACTAACCTGCATCACTTATGGCATAGGAGAGATATCCGTTTGCTAACCAAAGGACGAGTGTACTGCGCAGCTGTTCGCTCCGTCCTACTGTATGGATGCGAAACATGGCCGGTCAGAGTGGAAGATATTCGTAGGTTACTGGTTTTCGATCATAGGTGTCTCCGAAGCATTGCAGGTATATTCTGGGACCACCGAGTAAGCAATGCTGTTGTTAGGAAACGGGTGCTAGGTGAGGCTGGCAAATCAATTGCTGAAATAGTGAATCTACGTCAGTTGAAGTGGTTTGAACGTGTGTTATGTATGCCTTACCACCGATTACCTCGACGAGCTATGTCGTCTAATGTAGGGGTCGGCTGGGAGAAAGCTAGGGGCGGCCAATCCAAAACATGGTACCAGTGCATGAAGTCACTAACTAGTAGACTGAGCCATGGTAATGGGTGTAAACTATTTGGTTGGAGTCCGCGAGACAATCGTAACAGTGGTTAGAGACTTTGAATGACATGACTCAAAATCGTTTGTAGTGGCGCAAATACATCCGTTCTTTGTCTTGTCTTAAATTCCAATTTGAATTCTTTACAACCTTACTTTTTTTTCCATTTTGTAATTCATTTCACTAGTTTATATTTTCTTGAATCATATCTTCCATCGCCAATCTTTTCCATTAACTCTAATGCCTCTACAACCTATATTACTTTGTGATTTTAACTGAAAATTCCATCTTTCTGTGCTAATATGGTATGACAACGTGAACTGGTGTACGTGCGTACCAAGTTCTACGTTGTTGCCGACTGATTGATTGACTGACTGATATATGTATATTGTTGAAATTATAATGAAAATTTATGTATATATTAAAATACTACAAACTAAACATTTTATCTTTAAATTTTATGGTTTTTTTTCTTCAGCGGATACCTTCCACTACTTAGATGCTCCAGTTTTACGAGTGACTGGCGCAGACGTCCCTATGCCATATGCCATTAATTTGGAGCGTGCTTCTTATCCTGATACGCATAATATCGTAACTACTGTGAAGATGGTTAAGAATATTCAGTAAACACTTAGTTGCTTAACTTACTAACTAACTCCTATCTATCGTACTGGTTACACAAGCTACCTTACTAGCTTACTATATAAAATGTTGTTACTCTACTGATACATCTCAGTCTACTTGTAATTTGTAAAATTATATTCCACTACTTTTATTAATACTTATTCAAATCTCTAGCAATTTTACCTCGACTTTTGTTTGATATTATTATAAAGTACATCACTTAGTCAATAAGGCTTTTCTTTATTATATTAACATTTATATATATTTTCAGTTTAGAAAATTCAAAAGAACATAAGACGAGAATAAATAAAAATATTTTCAGGATTTCTTGTTTGTCGGTAGCATAATTTTTCGAAGTTCTTTTCAGCTCCCTTGAATGAAACTGAAATTTTTTCAGTGATATCCATCTTTACAATTCAAAATCTCTAAGGAATTGATGATAATAGTTAAAAGTGAAATAAAATAAGCAATTTAGTAAATAATTTCAACAAGTCATAATAGATCATCTGTCTATGCATCATTCCGTTAAATTTATTCTCACAATTCATTTTAGAAATCCTTCTACGCTAAAAACCGTAGTAATTTTAGTGTTGGTCAACTAATTGGGATTTTGGCTTTAGGTATGAGATAAGTTGTTTGTAAAGTACACAATCTTATCATTCACAAACGTTGCCATATTCGTCCTGGTTAACTTGCATAAACATAATCGAAAATGGCAAATAATAAGTAGAAAAAGGTAGAATAAAGCGTTATTAAACTAACAGATACACTAGAGTAAGCCGCTGAGTACTAGGACTGTTTTCGATTAAACTTTCCTTAATTGTTCAACCGCTGACTTAGAGTATTCAAGATTGAAATGTTGTCAGAGTTTTCAGCTAAGTCAGCAATTCGTGGATCGATTTCATGCATTCGACAGTGCGGCTCCATGCATTTTACTCTGGTTATAATAATATTCAGAAAGCCGGTAATAATAATGGTGTGTAGTACGTTCACAATTTAAGGTTTTTGCTTTAAAGTGCAACAGCATATTAGAAGAAATCTATGCAAGAAGCACTTTTGCCTAAGCGTACCAATTATTTTAATATTCCACATTCTCATAGTTTTTCGTTATTTCTTTCTGAAATAATGTAGCATATCTTTCACTAATACAATTGATTGTAAAAGGATTATAAATGAAAAATATGAGGATTTAGTTGATAGGCTAATAGAGTTAACTAATAGATCATGTGAAAATCAAACTCATTCCCCAAAAATGCTTGGGAAGTACATGTATTTATGCGCTTACTAATGACTTCTAGAAGAGTTCATGAAGCTTTATTAGGAAACAATAACTGGTAGGGTTCTTCTATGCAAGAAATGAAACAATTGTTATTAGTGAGATTCGGTGGGCTTTGTGCTCTATCGAAAATTGATTGGAATTGAAAATATACACCATCCGAAGTCAAGTTAGCGGTCTATTCATTAACCATATGCAATGGAACCTAAGGTCGCTATGTTTGATTCCCCAAGTGGTCTAGTATGTGCTCTATTCCTGACTAGGTGGAAACAAAGGTATCTTGTTCATTACAATGTTAAAAATACAAGCCGCAAGTAAGTGATTTTTATTAGAAATATAAATTAGATAATCGTTCATTTTTTACATTGCCATCTGTTTACTCCTTCAAATTAGGCAGCATTTCTTCTGTTTTGCAGTCTTTTTACATTAAAAAAAAAACACTAATTATTTATTTGATTTTGTATAAATTAAATGTTAATTTGATTTTTCACTTACGTATAGTTAATCTCTTCTCGATTTTTTGGATCTAATTCTTGCATTAATAATTTCATTTGTTCTTCAGTAAATTGTATTCCAAGTTTCTATAACATGTATGTATATATGTTTTGATTTTATTTTTTTTGGTTAAAAGTGGGATTTTAAATGTATACAAATTATCTGTTCAATATAACCTTTAATCAACTAGTCAGGTGTTTTTAATGCTTTATTTTGTAACGCTACCAGATATTTTAGCATATCAGAAAGAGTAAACCGCATTGATCTAATATCTTCTTCCTCTCACATGTAAGAGTAACACTGAGTGTTATCAAAGTACTTAGTGTTTATCCTGTTATCAGCGTCGTCGCAGATATGTAATTAACATTTTTCGTTTAATCCGTAGTTGAAGAAAAGTGAACAGAAAAGTGTTTACTAATATAGCTGATAGATAACTTGGAATAAATGTTCAAATATATGATCCTGTAGCTGATCGGTTCTTTTAATTTATGAACATCACATTTTGTTATCAATAAGATTCATTTTAAGTATGATTAACCGTCTTCCACTTCATAAAACCTTTAACAATTGAATTTGGTTTGTACTACGATTTGTGGAAATAAACCACATTAATATTATCGTGCATGCTTGTTGTTCAAAGTTTACACTCTTACAGTGAAACTCGATATCAGCAAAAACAAATTAACCGTAATCATTAAAAACGGTAGTACATAATTGAGAAAAGTATAAAAAATATTGAAAGAAACGAATTCAGTTTCATTTCAAAAAAAGTAATTGACTGTATCATTGTAGGTGATTTTGAGCAACATAACTAAAATCATCTAGCTGGGTCTGTACCATTCTACATGAATGATAGCAAAGTCCGCCGATATCATATTTCATTTTGATCACTCTGAGATATGCTTCAGCTTTTCTTCTGTTTAGGTGATGATCTAACTCATAAGTAAATACTAGTTAGCATTTTCCAGGTGTAAGTAACTAATATTCACATTGCTACTTACGTTGTGTGATATACGTAGGTGAAGCCTGTAATTTACTAAAGGATATAATAAATGCAATTAAACTCCAACATTGTACTGACAGAAAAGTTAGTTTTTAAACAGATGTAGTATTAATAGAGATGTAATCAATTTAGTGGCCAACATGTCATTAGTAATATTTATTTCATTAGAAGATTCAATGTTCAAATCCAATCTTTAATTATCAATAGTGGAAAAATATAAATCTTGTAAGAATAATTATCATTATCATCTAAGTTGGACCAAATCATAACAATGATGACTTAAAATGGTCAAGTGAATGAAATATGCTAATTATTAAATTTGGCAAATTGTAAATTTTTATTGATTGTTTGTTTTAACACCAATTATGTACTACATGACCTAAATGAATAAAAAGTTGTCAAAATTATGTTGATTTTTTATGTTCACTCATCATGTTGTGAATAATGAATCGAAATGTATTATAGTTGAATTCTGTAGTAATAAGAAAGGCTTATTTTTATATTTCTATCA
This sequence comes from Schistosoma turkestanicum, assembly GCA_944470395.2. Taxonomy (NCBI): domain Eukaryota; kingdom Metazoa; phylum Platyhelminthes; class Trematoda; order Strigeidida; family Schistosomatidae; genus Schistosoma; species Schistosoma turkestanicum. Next base: position 26,997,177 of record OX103973.1, read on the forward strand.
ATTTACAATAGAAATGAAATTCTATTCTCAACTTTATTTTTAAGCAATTGTTTGTAACGCTAGACAAATGATTGGCTTGTCAGTTTTAGTGATGTAATGGATTATTTTTCAAAAAAAAAAAACTTATAGTACATCATTGTATAAAATAGTACAATAGTCACCTATTTTTAATGATACATCAAACTTTTCACGTATAAACTTTCCTAAACACTTCAAGTGTATTCATAGATAGTTTCATTTAACTAAGTTGTTTTACAGTAATCAATAAAAGGTCAAATTGGAAAGCTGGAAAAAACCATATTCGTTTATTGTTACTATTTTGCCAACATAGAAAAGTGACAGTTGTTTTTTTTTGGATTAGATGTTTATACGATAACCATTTGAAAAGTTATCTCATGAATAAGTTATCTCTGAAATGTGAGCCCTTAAACATTCTCTATGATGTTTTTTTCAAAGTTATATTATTTGGTTGGATTATGAGAATTGAAAAAAAAAATAGTTGTCATGACTTACCATCATATAAATCTATTGAAACAGTAAAACAATATGAAATAATAATTAATTTTATGAATAATTGAAATTGATCACATTTTAAACAAAAAAATAAGAAAGAAGAGTAACTGTTTTATACAATAAGAAAGATTTCAATTAGATGATTATCATTTACAGAATAATAGTATTTGTTCATTTATATGTGGTCAATAGAATAGAATTATGTTACTGAACTAGTGAAATGAATTAACTCGATGAACTTTTAGAATTTGATCAATTTAAATTTCAAAATATATATACAAATATTCTTCAGATATATCTGTTGTGTTGCACAATAACTAACTAATTTAACATGGTTAAGGACCATTATTTTTACTTAGAGATAGTATGATAAGATTTATTCATGTGTTTGACAAGAATACATTATATTTATTCAGTGAATATTATTTTCAATCGTATATTTTAACTAGTTTAGATCGATTATTGTATTGTGTTTACCACATAGTAGTTGGTCAGATAGTTGTTGAACTTTTATACAAATGTGAATAAAAAATTTTAAAATACAGCATAAGTACATAGAGAAATAGTAAGGATAACGTTTCAAATTATTTCACATCATTTTTTGATGTTACACCTTGAAAAAAGCTTAAAACTAAGGAAGGTTCAGTTACTTTGTCCTTAATAGTATGGATTCTTATAACTACTATATCAGCATTCATAAACACCCTGATTGACATGGCTCAAAACCGTTTGCAATGGTGCAGGTGCATTCATTCTTTGTCCTCTCTCAAATCCTAAACTTTTTTAATTCTTCGTCACCTTATCTTTATCTTTTTAAGTCTATTTCACTAGATTCTACGTCTTGAATAATATCTTCTAAACGTAACCTCTCCGACTACTGCTAATAACTTTACTACCTCTCCTACTGTTGGATTTGCATTGACAATTACATCTTTGTGCTAATATGGTATGGCAACATGAACTGACATACGTACGTACGTACGTACGAAGTTCTACGTTGTTATTGATTGATTGAGACACCAAGTTGACTTTAAACAGTCTACATTCTCGACTTCAGTCATCGATTAATACACTATGGAATTATTCAAGACTACTGATAGCAAACAACTTCAGTTTTGACATAGATGGACGTCAGTAGTCACTATTTCTCAACAAAATTTTACGAAATCTTGATGTCATTCAGAAATAGCAATCACAGATTGGAGAAGTTACACTGAATAATATAAATTTTCACTTAGTATAAAATAAGTCAATGTTTACACGTGATGAAACTATTATTTAATATGACCTTGTTTTTGAATTAATGTATATTCGATAATTTTCTTTACACAAGAAGTACAACTAACTATTTATTGTCAATTATTTTAATGTTTAACTAATAAAACTTATACTCTCAATGTCGGCCAATTGTTTACTATGAATTCTACTTTCTTATTATCTTCAGTTTTATTGTTCTATTTATCTCATAGTTAATGCAAACTATCGTTCATCAATTCATTTGTATTAATTATTTATCTACTAATATTTAAATGCACAGCTGAATGGTTGTTACATTATCAATAGTCAAAGCTACGCAAGATTTTGAGGAAATGAAATAATCTCTCAACATTTAATTAACGTTCTAATGAATATTTAAAGTCTGAATTATCTATGTGCATATTTTACTGATCACGAGTTAATGTATTGTACTGTATAATTCTTGAAATATGATTAATAATAATAATAATAATAATACCACTCTAAAAGTTCAAATACATTAATTTTTGATAGAAATTCAGTTAAAACAATAAAATTAAATTCTTTATATTGAATGATTTTTATAATAATTAGATGAATGAATTCAGAATTTCGATTTCATAAACCAAATAGTAAACAAAGCGATTAACTTGACAAAGACATCTGCTGATACTAAATTTTTTATCTAACTACAAGGAGATCGAATCCAGTACATATCAATACAATCACATTGAGACCGTTGAGTTCAGAGTCTTGTTGTAACAGTTTACAACTACAATCAAATGCGCAACACGGTTTGTGTTATTGTGCTTCTTCATCTACCCTGATTCAAGCATGGTTGAAATTCCTGGATCAAATCTTTCGTGACTAAATTACACATTTGACCCAAGATGGATATGTGAACTATCGGTTCTCGTGTCAGTAGTCTAAATATGTCATGCTAACCACAAAATATAAAAGTAATCAGAAACTTTCCTGATAGGTTTTATACTCAAATTATTGTCTTTAACCGCCCGATGTTCTTCACGTTTGTTAATAAGTGATGAGTCTTTTTATATTTCAAAGATATAGTTTGACATAATGCAGAAATAGAATATTAGTCACTGGTTTTTTATAAAAAACTATATTCTATCAAATAATAATAATTGTATGTATTAAAGTAATAAAGGAATAAATACACTTACATTTAAAATTTTTACAAACACTTGTCTTGCAATAGTTTTATTACCAATCTTATCTAATGGATGCAATAAATCAGCTAAACTTTGTTTTGTTAAACGTCCCATTGTAATTAAAATTTCTTTAGGACTATTATTCTCAGATCGTTTGAAACTTGGTGACAGGAGACGAATTTTATCAGTTGTTTTATGACCACATCTTACGCATAAATTTGGTAGTTTAATTCGTGCTGAATCTTGTAAATCAAGGAAATCTTGATTTACTATAATATCCTATTGAAATGAAGATAAAATAAAAAAAAAATATATTTTGATATAAATTAATTCAATAATTATAATATACTACTTATATTGTTAATAATCAAAAAGAGTTAAGTAGTTAGCCATGATTAGTATTGCAACAATTTGTATTTCTGATCAACTTATCAAAAACTTTTTTCTAGGTAAAATAAAGGGGAAAAATGATATGCGGTCATACATTTATTTCTATTTGATGAACTAACTAACTTATTTTATACAACCTGTGTGATTTGAAATGATGCTTTTAAAGAATTTTCAATTATGTTGATGATGACGAGGCAATTTCTGATTTATTTATGAAATGAATAGACTAATTACTGACAAATGATGAAGCGTAGTTGATTGATATCAGCTCACTCTAATCGACCAGTCTTACCTATCAGCCTTCAGCGGACAGTAAAACAGCTAGAAATTATAAGTATTCTCTTGTTTAGTGGTGTCTTGACGGTGAAAGTAACATATGTTTGGCAGCCTAATGAGAATTGACTAGTACGAAATATAATGACTATTGTTGTGTAAAAAAGATCGGCTTTACCACTCGATATTCAGGATTTTACACTGTTAACAAACAGTTATTTTGGCTCAAATTATCACGTTCTCAGTAGATGGTCACAATTGTGTCCGCTCATAACTTGATCTGGTATCCTGATATAATAAATTATCTCGCATCTGGTGTTGTGGCCTAGTGTATCAAATAGAGATATTCAGTCATGAATAAATTGTATTGTCCTATCTGTCCTATAACCTACCGTTGGACTGAATACGTCGATCGTAATAATAACATACTATCCTGGGATAGAAGACATTGAAGGCGAATCAGGTATGATTAAGACTTATTCGAAGCATCTAACTATTTGGAGATTTAGGCTTCATAAGATTGGGATTTTAAATCATTTTGATGCGCTCCATATCGTTTCGGTAAATATTTCACAAATACGTTTTGCGATAATAAAATACTTCATTTTGGACAAGTACAAGTCGTTTACATGCAAAAGACCGATAGTAAACCTAATGACCTTGAAGTTATTGATCTAAATTGTATCCTCCTAATTTTTGAAATCCTTCGGTATGATTTATTCCCTCTACTAAAAATTAAACTAGAAAGTAATTTAAAGAGCTTCAGTTCCACAATTACTAAAGTCTGCAACATTGAAAAACGACAAAAACAGAACTATTCTCATCCTACTAAACTTTTCCACACTTTATATCTGTGATCTCTTTAAAAACTGCCAATTATTACGTAAAATTAGGCATGATTATATCGGTTCCACTCGTCACGTATGTAGCTAAATAAAGCATCAGGCATTTATCAAAACACAAATTATTATTCAAATCAGAACATTTAGTACAAATTAAAAATCGATATTTTAGCAAATCGAGTCAAGTGATAAGTTATTTCATTATTTTTATCTGATTATTTTTTCTGAGATGAGGTGATTTAGTTTTGATAATCTGTACTGAATCGCTGACATCACTTTATGTCATTTAAATTGAGCAGAGTTACTTAACATTGTGTCGATTGTTTTTCACTATCTATCATCGATAGCCTTGAACATTTGTTCAAAGTAGTATTCGGCAAAAGTATCCCATGGATAAGGTTGCAGAATGTTGAATTAACAGTTGTAGAAAACCCACCGGATGAAATAAGAATACCAACTATAATAATATTTTTCAAACTAAGTTTCTCGAACAATAAGCATATCTGCACCATTAAAACTAATTTTGGACTAACGTACTCATTGTCGTCACACAGACTCCATTTAAGAAGTCTGTACAAGTAGAGTGTTAGGATATTCATCCAATATCCTAAGATAATTGTTTGTAAGTCTAATTCTGTTGGTCAGTTCCTATTGATCGTCCTAACTATCAATGTCAAAAACTTCAATGTTGTTTATTATTCGACCTAAATGTATAAATACGCATTATCTGTAACGTTTTATGACCCGGATTCCTAGTCCAGGATCCTGATTCTCTTCTGGACTCGGACCTCGTACTTTCTGGCTGTTTGAAGAATACAGGTTCTACTTCATAGCAAGTCTTCTTCTTTTAATCAATGGGGGGTTGAGACAATCGGATTATAGTAGCCTGTTGTGTCAACGGATCTTCGTTCTCGTTTTCCGACTAAGGTAAACTCGTAATAGTTCAAGCGTATCAATCGACGTGTTGACATGCATTCGTAACACAGAGAAATAATATATTTTACTTGAACGATGTTGTTTTCTTTTGAAAAGGAAAAAAAAGATTCGAAAAAATGCAATGACATGATGGATTCATATAAAATGTGAAGTTAAATTACCTGTACATCAAGTTCCAATAATCCACATTTTGGATTTTTTAGAATACCTGCTAAAATAGCATAACAACCAGCAGTTTGCATTGGATTTCCTGTCATCTAAAAAGATTAGATTATTTTCAGTCTTTTAAGTAGAATAAACAGCTTCACAATATTTAGATATCACATTTAACAGAAGACATTAAAAAGAAGTTTTATTTGTATAATTTTCAGGTATCAAAATCCAAAATAACCCTATTCAATCACTGGGAAATCTAATCCGAGCTTCTTCAGAGAAATAATCAAAAATCAGACCCGAATGCCAAATGAATGTTGGTCTTGATTTTAATCCCTGATATTTTACAAATATAATTTCTCTCTCAAGAAATCAATAGCTAAATTGAGTCAATACTAGATAGTTGTTAGATTTAAAAATAGTTGTATTGCTGCAACCAGTCAATGTCATCCAATGAGTTTCTGTTTTATAATGGAACGTCAATATATTGACTAGGATCTTATAATCATAGCTATATAATGGCCTAAATATTTTGGCTAAGACTAATCAACTGTATAATGGCTCTTTGTATTAATTACATCAACCTAATAGGTAAACCCGCATGATAACTAATCGTTTATTAGAATTGACTGAACAAAGTAGTACATGACCTAATGCAGTAACAATTCACTTGTTGTACGTATGATACATTTAAAAAGAAAACATCACAAGACAGAACTATAGGTATAATGAAAGTTACTGAATTATCAGTTTTCGTATTTCTTCACTGGTTACCATTGTAAGTCGTGATAATCTTATTTTTCGCTTAAAGTTCATTTTTCTTAGATTTTATTTCGCCTACTCTTAGGGTTGGCTAGTTTACTATCACTTCAAGTACTACTAACAAATACTGTTTTCTTCACTTTCATTTGCTTATTTCAATGTTTGATAATGTGAATTAATCTCATCCTATACCCACTTTTCAATAATGTTTATATACATATTAGTAAAAAAATTAATTTTCTAATCAGTAGTTGGTGTCAAGTCCAGAAAAAAAAGTAGTGATTTACTTAAATTTGATATAACATAAGAAATTAAAATGAACGAATGGCATATTACCATTACAAACATAGTTGTGACGTTTATTAATGTGATAATTAATGTACTACTTAAACAAAGTGTTCAATTGATGCTTTTTTCATGAATCAAATATTCAATAAAACTGATCATGAAAATAGTCACCAGTATTAAGCTACCGACTGTATGACTGCGTTAATATAACGCTTAAATGCACATCAATAATTTCGATCGTTCATCGACTTTTATTTTGAGACGATCAATGTAAACAACAACATTTCTTCTCAAATACATGACGCATAATGAGTGAATCAAAGGCGCAACAAGAGATTTATGAAAATCGATAGCCAAAAGCACAATCAGCTGTAATTTACATCTAGGCTACAACAAGAATTCCAAGTACCGTAAAATTTAAAGTGTCAGCTATTGTTATTGTCATGTGTTTCAGATCTTTTTCCTTGATTCTAAAAAGTCTTTAATTTGAATAAAAATAAAGAAAATTCAGTGAAGAAAGTTTTTTCGACAAAATTATTTATCATTTAGCTGTATATTCGTATTTATAATTGTTTGATAAATAGGTAGAAAGGTAGGAGAGAATGCGTCACAAAGTGCTACGAGATTCCAAACATCAAACGTAAGTTACGTAATAATCCAGGGATTAGGAGGAAAAAGGGCTGAGAATAATTATAAGGTCATATTTGTCTGAGGAATAATTTTCCATTTGACAGATATGATGGATGATAATGAAAAACATAACAGTCATAATAACAATCGAATAAGAGTCAAGACAATCGATCAAAGATAACAAAATACGATTTAAAACTAGAAATCAGAATCAGAATAAACTAACATCAAAAACATACTGGAAAAAGGAATTAGATCCAGAGAAGAATGAGACGTTGAACTTATAGTTTCTGCACTCAGACTTCGGGTTTGAATAAGTGGATTACAAACGCCTCAGCAGCACATAAGTTTTTGATCCGAACTATATTTAATCCAATGCTCTTAATTTCTTATATTATTTTAAAGCACAACACCTTAGGAACAACGTGTTGATTAGATGAGCTTGTGTTGGGCTAGTAATATCTTCGCACTCTCTTTTTAAAAGTCACGCCACGTAAATGTCGAAGATGCTTTTGGAGATTGATTGTTTTATGTAGCCCATATAACGCATACCATAGGAGTAAGAAGATTTATAGATGTGCATCGATGTTTGAAATCTCGAATCATTTTATCATATAATCTATCCTATCTTTCAACAGAACTATATATTTATCAAACGATTATAAAATACGAATGTACAGCTTAAGTAAGTGATTTCATTCGAGAGAAATTCTCTGTTTTGAAGTCTCTTTATTTTTTTATTCAATGACACAATCAGTTACTTTAGGCGCTTAATAAGCAATACTTATACTCATTAGGTTTTACTGTTGATCACTTCCAACCATTTCAAGCATTTTAATCTAATTCCAGTTAATTTTTTTCAATAAGAATTAGACTAGCCGCTAAATATGAAGTTTCAAATTTCTACCTCATATAGCATTGTGAGTACACATTCTAGAATGAAAAATTTGTTCAGGGTTTTAGCTACTTGTTATCAATTCGTGATGAAGTGTAATACTGATTACAACAAACTTATCTATAACTTTCTTAAATGTCTTTTTATTATTCCTCTTATTCCTCTGTCAGATTCAAACAGAAAAATTAAATACGCTTAAAAAGAATGATTACGTTTAAAGAATTTGGAAATCTCTTGAATATAACTTAATATAAACTATGTAGTCCATTAAAAAAACAAATACATGTGAATTTTAGAACCTTGAACTGAAAGTAGATAATTAACCTTAAAATTATTTCATTTTATCTTTAAGAATTAAAATATAAGTTAAAGGTTTTTCATATGAGTTTGATTTTGATTTATGCGTTACCTCTATTTTTCTACAACCATTTTATTGATTGATTGATTGGACTTAAGAAAATGATTTTTACTTTACTGAAAATTTATACAGCCGGAAAATTAAATTGTTAAAAACTAGGCATCGATTATGAGCTGTTGTGAAATTTACTGCATTTCCATTTTAAACTAAATATTTTATTTATAATTAAGGTTACAGGTTACAATTACAATTAAATGAAGAGTAGTATAAAAAAACTACATGAAAAAAAACGAACGACCCCAGTGATCTATTCTATTAGAAAATTTGAGAAAATCATTGTGTGATACATACAATTTACAAGCTTATCGATGATAGCGTTTGTTAGTGTGGTTATACTATACCAAAAAAATTAATAACGTATAGTCAAGAGTTTACCGAGAAGAGTAATGATTGTGGTGGTGTTTCGTTCTCTGAGCTGGTTCTTCAGGTTGTGGAGCTTTCATTGTTCTTCTGAACAACATCATCAGCATAAACTTCAGATAGAAGTGAAGCATTCGAATTTCTCCACATTTGACCTGTAGCTTGTTCTGCTAACCTCGATCTTGATTGGTTGTTGTTGACCTTAAATCTGTCGTTGTTTGCACATTTGTTTTGATTGTATCCCCTTTTTGATCTGTTTCTTGATCCTATGTCTCCTATGATTTTTCTGATTGGTTGATAAATAGGGTCAATGTTGATGTGTTTATTGATTGCTGATTGACCTGAGTGCCAAGCTTCTAAAAATTCTCTAGTGTTCTTTGTCCTCCCCCTATCCAGTATTTCCACATTGTCCCAATCGAATGTATGTCCATAATTGTCGGTATGTATTGATATAAGTGAAGAGTTGTCGTGGCGTTTGACTGCTAATTGGTGTTCACTTAAACGAAGCTGAAGAGGCCGTCCACTTTGTCCTATGTAGTGTTTTTCACAGTTTGAGCAATTTATTTTGTAGATGGTATTTGGCTTTTCTTCCTTTGTCATTTTGTCCTTTGGTCTACATAGGATTGATTGAAGTGATTCTGTTGGTTTGTGTGCCACACCTATTCCAAATGGTTTCAGTAGTCGTGCTGTGTGTTCTGATATGTCTTTTATGTATGGTAGGATGATCCGTTTATTGGTTCCTGTACTTGATTTCGGTTCTGTTGACGGTTTTGGTTGATGTTTTTTGATGAAGTTGCGTGGGTAGCCGTTTTTTGGAAGATAGTCATAAGATGTTTTTCCTCGTTTTTTAGTGCCTCATGTGTGCTGCAGTGTGTCTTCGCTCTCTTGAACAACGTTTGTATGCAGTTGATTTTGTGGGTTCTTGGATTGTTGCTACCGTAGTTGAGGATTATGTCTGTATGGGTTGGCTTCCGAAATACTTGAGTTTCTAGTTTTCCTGTGTTAGTTCTGGTGATTAGTTCATCCAGAAATGATAGGCTGTTGTTTGTTTCCTTTTGCATCGTGAATTTGATGTCGTCAAGGGCGTTGTTGATCCGATTGTAGATGTTTTCTAGCTCATTCCTTTTGATAATAACGAATGTGTCGTCTACATAGTGAACCCACATTTTTGGCTTGATCACTGGCAAAATCGACGCTTCCAGTCTCTGCATTACAGCTTCCGCGATGAGTCCTGATATTGGTGATCCCATTGGTGTTCCTTTTATTTGTTCGCAGACTCTGTTGTTGAATTGCAAATACTTTGTTAAGCATAGGTCGATGAGTTCAAGAAGACTTTGACTCTGAAGCTTTGTATATTTGTGTACATTTGTGTCGTTACACCATGAAAATTATTTGTTATTTGCTAAAAATGAAATCTGTTGTTCCACATTTTATGACAACGTTCTTCTTAAAAAAGTAATACTCCTAGAAGATACCTTTACAAATTGAATTTATTTTGTCACACTGACCTAATATATCAAGGTTTCTTTATTTGAATTTATTGACTTAAATCATTTAGAAATTCTGGACTCTCCTATTAGAGAATATGAGCCTTATATTTTTCCACATTCTGTTATTATAAACCTTTTGAACTTACTAGTCATTCATAGATATTATGTTTTACCTCTGAGATGCATTCAGTAACCATGAATCTTTCAATACCCTTTTCTGGAGTAACTTATGAATGCATACTTTAGGAAGAAGTAAGCTATGTTTACTTGTTCGGATAAACAGTCAGAAACCATCAGTGTAAGGTCTAACACAGAAATAGATTGACTAAAGTTATTTTGGCACTTTAGCACGGTCAGTCAGTCAGTCAGTCAGTCAGTCTCAACGTAGAACTTCGTACGTATGTACCGTAAGTTCATGTTGCCATACCACATTAGCACAGAGACGCAGATGTCAAATCAAATCCCATAGTGATAAAGATAGTAGAGGTATTAATGGTAATGAATAAGACTAGGGTTTGAAGATATTATTCAAGAAGTATAATTCAGTGAGATAAGGTTAGAAAGACAAAGGTAGAGGTGCTGACGAATCCAGAAGATTAGGATTTGAGAGAGCTCAACGAATGGATGCACTTGCGCCATTGCAAACGATTTTGAGCCATATCGTTCAAGGTCTCTAACCATTGGTGACTATCGTCTCGCGGACCCCAACCAGGTAGTCTACATCTACCAACCTGACTCAGTCCACTTGTCAGTGACTTCATGGATTTGTGCGATGTTTTGGTCTGGCCGCCCCTAACTTTCTTCCAATCTACACCTACACCACAAAACATAGCTCGTTGAGGCAGTCGGTGGTTAGGCATTCGTAACTTTAGCACGATGAGATGTGAATAATGTGAATAATTGAAAGACACCAAGAACTAATGTAGTATCATTGGTAATCAGCATGATTAATGTATTGGGAATAATGGTTTTAAAGAAAACTGAGTAAAAAGGTATGAATAATGGGATACTGAGGCTCAAGAATCATATCTAGATAAATAGTTGAAACACCTACGCCATATCATTCAAACTCTTCAACCACCCGATCGTGATTACGGTGCAGAATCCAACTAGGCAGTATGTATCTAGCAACAATTACTCAGTTAATGAATTTTGATAAATTGATTCACCCTTTAAACTTGGTTAATCTTATTTCAACCTACTAGAATACATTAGAAAATTATTTATAGTATATAAGAGCTAAGGATAGTAATATTACTTCGATATCCTTTTAAATAGATTTTGTTAGAAGTTAAAAATAAATAATCATTATACAAAGCTCACTTGTACAAACTCACTCGTAAGCAAGTTAATGTTGAGTTCACATAGAAGCCTTTACTCAACAATACACAACCTTCTGGATTTATTCTATTGTCACTGTAAAAAAACAAAAGATGGAAGGCAGTCCCAAAAGATTAATTATTTTCTGTATAAAGTAAGTTTATGTTAAACAGTAATTTTCTGTCCATTAATTCATTGATATGTATCTATGTCATTAGTGAAAACATGGTACTGAAGACTGAGTATTGTAATTGGCAAAAATTTAACTGATAACTTATTCGTTATTCTTTAAAAGAGTATAGAAGAAAAACTTTGTTAGTTTTTGTAATCTGTTTGTGTAATCAGAATTTTTTCTATAATTGACAGATAAAAACATCTACTTCCGGAATACTTCGTTAAGTTTGCTGAATGTCACATAGTAAATAATGAATGACCCCCTTAATCTAGATCCTCAGAACACATTCAGTTGAATGAGTGAATAACTGATATTATTTCACTTAGTTTGTCTTACCGCCGTTAACGATCGTAAATACTTCTTCTAATCAAAATTGAATTAACCAAATGAGTTTTTTTGGAAATTCTCTGAAAACTTTAAGACTTTTCGCTAACCAATCTAACGTTCGCAATTTTAGCATAAACATCTATCCAAATCTATGCATAAATGCATCAACAAAGCAATAAAATGCAAAACTTTATCCTAATTGTATGATAATCAATATATTCAGTGATATTTAGTTTTACCACTAGATAAGATCTATTCAAGACTGCGAAGAAAACACAGTTCTCTAAAAAAGATAAATACTTTTAATGATCTGTTTCTTAACTCAGTAAAAGTAGAATATTTCTAACACAGAAAGAGAAGACAAAGTATATGAAAAAATGGCTAGCTGACAGCATTATGCAAGCAATTCATCCTAAATCAGGATGCTGTAAAATCATTGAGGCTACTGTGATGTTGGTTTACAGCTCCATAAACAGTCGATTTGGTCATGATACATTATACTCATAAGTTTGTACGAATAACGGCGAAGCACAGTTTTGTGACTTACGTTTTCAACTTCATTGAATTCAGTTAAATGTTTAGTGATTACAAAAACTAAACTGAGCATTTGACTTTACTACCTACACTTTCACTTGGAATCAAATCAGTCTTAACCTACTCATATCATGATAGTAGTAGTAGTAGTAGTATCAATGATTATAGTAAACAGTAAATATAAACAGTATAATGTGATGACAAACAATGAATTCATAGAACAAAAAAGTATCCAACAAAGTAAAGCAAAGAGAGCATATAGCTGAAATATTGAATTTGATAAAAACAGATTCTTCACTCTGAGATAATTAATTTAGTGAACAGTATACTTAATTGGAGTAATTTTCAAGTTTCTATGAATTACAAGCCGACTGGAATTAGTGATAAATACAAGCCAGCAGATTATTAAGTACTTTAAAATATTGATTTCTGTATTTAATTAAAATATTGATTTCTATATTTAATAAAGTACAGTCCCATTGTGAATAATACCTAAAGGGTTAACTGATAGTGATTATTTTGAAGAAAGAAAAACTCCTATTTATAGTGAGAAGTCGTGACCAGTGGAGTTTAACCCTGTTCACATGTAGGCAGTAACTACCTAAGACAGTGTATGAGGTTGCGCAAGACCGTTAATTGATCGAAGTTAGACACTAACATCATTAGATACGGGCTCAGTGGTACAGATCTTGAGTTCGAATCCTGCACAGTGTAGGAGTCGAGGACGTACACTGCTGATGAGTCCCATACCATAACGAAACGGCAGTACAGTGCTTTCAATCTTCTAATGGTGGCCTAACATTGATCGATTCATCAATTTAAATATCATATATCCCTGTACTGAATTTAAATAAAAAAAACTTCAGTGGCGTAATTGATATTGACTAATAAAGTTCAAAATGAGTTAAAATGGTTCAAATTAATTTTTTTTTCACTTTTTGCTTTTTCTTGGATCGTAATTTTCAGAATTACTATGTATAATTTATTTCATAAACTAATTCTTTCCTAATACAAATTATATTCTCTGTGACAAACCCACTTTTTTCCTCTCTCACACTGTAACATCTATTACTGTTGGTGTTTTTATCTCATTAATTCATTCAGTTCACTATGGTACTGATGGTTTGATATACACATGTATCAACATGTTAAACATTAATCATGATTCACAAACATAATATCAATATCATACTGTAATTATCAACAAGATAGAAGAATCTTGAATAGAAAAATCTATCACTACATGTTGTGATACTTTTCTTGTATCAGCACATCATCAGGTTAACATTCACACACACATATATATATATAATAGATATGATATTAACTGCAACAATAATCCATTAAAAAAAGTCACAGTATAGTGATTTACCTTAAATCTAATGTTTGAAGTTTTGTATTATATTTTAATGCTAAAGCTAAATCTGTACATCCATTCTTTGGACCAATTCCATTGGCAGATAAATTGAGATATTGTAAAATTTTATTTTCCTGGAAAAGTGTAAACAAAATAGACAATGCATGAAATAAAGTGCGTAAATTTCCAGAGTGACTTTCGCGAAATCTTGATTTATATATTTGCATGCTACGATTAATCACTCAATTGGTGAGTTAAAATTCAAATATTATTGAATATTGGTCAAAAGTTTGAACAGTGGAATATCAACTATATTGGATACATTATTGTATAAGTATTATCGGCTTTACTAACGTATCTTACAAATGATAGGTTGTAAATTCGCAGTGAACTGTTAGAAATGCAAATAGTACTGATTTTGGGTTATAGGACCGTTTCGATGTTTACATGAAAATTCCTGACTTTTGATGTTAATCGACAGTTGCAGGTGTTCTTCAATTGCAGAAATACAGTCCTTACTTTGCCAGTACTTTTAGTCACATTTGAATCAGAGATATTTCCCATGTATGTAAGCGTTTCCATAACTTCCGAAGCTTCTCCGTCAAGAGTAATTTGATTTGTTCATGTTGTACTCTATCGGGGAATCGTGTTTTTCCATTGTGAATGTTGAGACCTACTACTGCAGGGGCTACTAATGCTTCTATGCTGACAGTCTTCTTCTGCGTTTGTTGTTGTGTGTGGGATTGGAGAGTTAGATCATCGGTGAAGTCAAAATCTTCCAACTGCATCCAAGCTGTCCACTTCATCTCGTGCTTACGCTCACATGTTGGCGTCTTCATAATCCAGTCAACCACCAGAAGAAAGATAAAGGAAGAGAGTGTGAAAACTCCCCCGACACCGGTCTTCACTTGGAATGAGTCTATGAGCTGCACTCCGTGCACAAACTCGACTCGATGGTGCGATCCAATACACAGTGTCAATTGACTTCTCTCAAGGAAGTTGATGTACAGTGGTAACTTTCATTCAGCTGACTGTTCTGCAATGATCTGTTGTGTCACAATTTGGTCGGTACATGATCAATCCTTATGAAACCCAGCCTAGAATTTGGGCGTCCACTGAATTTTTCATTCTGTTCAACAACATTCTGTTGAAGAGTTTTCCTGGTATTAAGAGTAGAGTGATGCCTCAGTAGTTCTAGAACTTACGGAGATCACTTTTCGTTGGTGTATTGATTAGGTGTGTTTCTAACCAGTTTGTCGGTATTTCTTATTCCTCCGAAATCTTAGTGAAGGGAGAGTGGAACATCTATGCAGTTACTGCTATGTCTGTTCTCAATGCCTCATATCGAAGATCTTACAGAAAATCGGATATACCTAGTTTCGTGAACTTTTGCAGTCAAATTTTTGAAACAAATAATCAACTACATACAATCAGAGAAAAAAATACTATAATATTTGAAGGCAAAAAGATCGTTGTAGAATAACTCAGTTTTTTTTATAACCATTAAAATAAAATTATATTGTCCAGCTATACTTATGATGACTTGAAATGATAACAAGTGAAAATTTATTAGTAAAATAAATTAATTAAACGTACAGCTAGACCTTTGGCAATAAAGTTCATTTTTCCTCTTCCAAATCTATTCCAACTTAAATCAAGTTCTGTTAGCGTTTTCGCTTGTGGTAATGCTTTCCCAATATATTGACAAGATAATTCACCCAAATCATTATAAGAAATATTTAGATGTTTTAAGCTTAATGTAGTCTAAAATCAATTTTAATAAAAGAACATAAAGTAAAGCATAAAGTAAGCGCTAGCAGTTAAATGCACAACATAATTTAAGGTCATCTTGATTAAATTTGTTTCTTCACGGGACACCTATAGATTGATTGGATTGAGATTATAAATCAATGGAAATTCACACTAATCAAGGGTAGTTAATTAAGATTGAACTTGAACAGTTACTGTTACAAACAGCAAATCAATTCATGACTTTTTTTACACATCAATACTTTATTCATAGAAATAGAAATAAAGTGTGTGAAGCGATGAGCATGGCAAAACCAGCCTCTATCATAAAGAATCAGTAATCTATAGAAAATTAATTTCCAATGTAGCTGAAACCAGAAATTTTTCTGATTTTACTCATTATTTTCACACACTACTATGTCGTATCCAGTAATACGACGAAAATTAAGTTGTTGAATTACTATACGTGAATAGATCGAAACAAACAAAGATATTTGAACATTATGCAATTGCGTAAAAAGTGTGCTTGAATGATTTCATTACTGGTCGTTAATACATAGTTGATTTTTTCAATTAGAGTTATGGAGATCAGGGTATTTACACGTTGAAATCATCGACCAATCATTGTTAGGTTATCGTTGGAAGCCTTAAAGCACTGGACAGCCGTTTCGTCCCAGTGTGCGACTCATCAGCAGTGCGCATCCACGACTCCTGCACCCTGCAGGATTCAAACCCAGGACCTTCGGTCTTGCGCGCGAACGCTTAACCTCAGGAACCACTAAGGCAGTATCTAACAGTGTTAATGTCTAACTTCGATCAATTGACGGTCTAGCGAAACCTCATACACTATCTGCGGTAGTTACTGCCAACACGTGAACAGGGTTGAACTCTAATGGTCACATCTGCTCACTAGGACTTAAAGAATTTCCTCACGAAGCTAGTAACTTGTGAGCACATTGTACGAGTTAATCACCGTTTGTCTATAACAATACATTACGTAAATATACTTTGTATTGAATAATTTCTATATTAATATTATGGGAATTACGGCAACTGAAGAATCTTCTTAATATAAATCACGAGCTGACCTTAGTTAGACAGCTGTTTAAAACCAGGAGGCACATGACATTTTTTTCATCCTTTCCGGTGGTACACATCCACAACCCCACATACGGATGCCGAACTCAGGGCCTTAGGCCTGGCACTCAAACACAGCCTTTAAATTACTAAGCCACCATCGAATGATGTTAATTGGATTTTATAACACCTATAACTTTAAACATGATTGTAATAAGTTTCCAATGATCACAGATCACATTTAAACATATTCTGAATGACCTGACCATGAATAGTTCTATCTGAAGCATCAAAAGATATTGATTAGAATATGGAAATTTTCTACGTAGCTCTAGCGGTACTTTTTGAGTTTATTTGATTATATGATAATCAATAAAGTATACTACCACATGATTATTTCTCTAAACAAAATTGTCAAACTGTCTAAATTGACTGCAACATTGGCTATATTAAAATGTAGAAAACACGATCAAGGTAATGAGACACTGTTTTGGAATAACTGTTTGGATGATATTATTAATTAAAAAAATTCTTAATAATTAATTATATTTTATTCATTAAAATATTAAATACTTCAATTACTTCAATTAATTCCGAAAAATATTTTCCAGCAGTATCATCAAATAAATTTTTTCTTAAGCTTAATTGTAAAAGTTCAGTTGATGATGCAAGTGTTTGACAGAGTTGTTCAATGGATTGAGATGTGAATTGATTTTCAGATAAATTTAAATTCGTTATAAAAATATTCTCTCGTAACATATGACATAATGGATAAACATACTGTAAAATTAAACACCGAGAACATTAGATAAGATAAAATAAATTGTGAATCCATGAAATTGAAAATAAAACTTAGGGAAAAATTTAAACAATCACTGTGATGACATAAATGAAAAAATTGGCAGGATAAACAAAAAATTAAGTTTAACAGTTAAGTTTGAATTTAATTGTTAGTAATCCAAATGACTTGTATTCATCAACTACTGATAAACATTTAACCATGTTCATTTTCTAGTTGGTATTCTGTCTTCGATTTTAGGTTACTAGTCTTCGATCATAGGTGTCTCTGAAGCATTGCTCGTGTATCGTGGGACGACCGAGTAAGCAATGCTATCGTTAGGAAACGAGTTCTAGGTAAGGATGGCAAATCAATAGATGAAGTAATGAAACTTCATCAGTTGAGGTGGTTGAGACATGTGTTACGTATGCCTAACAACCGACTGCCTCGTCAAGCTATGTTTTACCATGCAGGAATAGGTTGGTAGAAAGTTAGGGGCGGCTAGACCAAAACATGGCAGAAATCAATGATGTCACTGACAAGTTGACTGAGTCATGTTGGTAGATGTAGGCTACCCGGTTGGGGTCCGTGAGACGAAAGTCATCAATGGTTAGAGACATTAAACGACATGGCTCAGAATCGTTTGCGACGGCGCAGGTGTATTCATTCATTGTGAATTCCTCATAATCTCTATCTTTCTCCTTCTAAATTTATCTTACTGAATTATACTTCTCCAATCATATCTTCGCTCCCTAATCTTCTCCATTACTGTTAATACTTCTACTATCGCTATCAATCTTGGATTTCAACTGACAGTTGCGTCCCTGTGCTGACGTGGTATGGCAACCTGAAATGTTGTACTTATGTACGAAGTTCTGCGTTGTATTTGTCTATCTGTCTGTCTGGTATTCTGTTTATCGATTCGTTATTTTATTTGGTTGATAATCATGAAGTTAATCTCAATTGATTTGTGAGGTTAGATCAGTAACCTCTCATCGTAAATATTGAATTGTCATGTTGCGTATTATTCCATTTTATTGATGAATCAAAATTCCATTCATATTTGTTCTAAAATACCTCAAACTATTCAATATATATCTATACATATCAAATCTTAAATGATGACAAATGACAACACTTTTTATTAATAAATACCTGTGGACTATGAGAATTTAAGATTCAGGTATTTATACTTCATAAACAGGAATGACTTGTAACAATTAGACTTATAATGAAGTTCGCAATAGAAAAATCATTTAGAAATGATAATGACAAGAAACAATAAAGAAAAAAGCTTTAAAATGTATGTTTCTTTCGCATTTCATTTAAATTTTTCAAAATTCATACAAGCAGAACAAAGTATATCAACCAGAAGATATACACAACTAGGCGTGGAGCAAGTTCAGCAAATCAACTATTGTAACTAATAAGTAATTTAAAATGAAATGAATTTGTGTAAATTGTTTTTCAATTTATTACCGAACCTTAAACATATGACAATAGGATATTTAGAAAAATTCTAACAAGTATATCATACAATGAAAATGTGTGATCTTTTGAAATTTTGCAGTCTGGCGTAATAGATAAAAAAAACTATTTCAAAGAATAATTTTTTAAATACTGTTTGTCTGTCAAAGCACTTATAATAAAGTACATTATGAAACAGTTTTAGAAACAATAAGAGATTAAAAACAAATCTATGCTACAAAAATTAAGGATAATTGTCTACTTTATTAGGTAATCAATTAGTATTAATAATTTGTAAAAATCCGAAAGAGTGTTAAGACCAATGAGGAGTAAGTGGTTGAATATAACTCTTCTGTGCACAGAGATCAAGTTTGAAATCATGACCTTAGCTGTGCACATATTCCTCATCCAAACCTTTTTCTAGCTGGTTCTTTTCACTTTATCAAAGATCTTGAAAAATTATTCACACAGTGGATTTTGACCTGAGGTGACCATATGACCATATGCTCCTGCGGAGCAAGTAGACTGATGAATACACACTGACGTGGTTCAAGGTGGCATTCCCTCCTTGAAACCCATAGAATGAGTTTTATGATGTAGAAAACAATTTGCATCTCTGATGAGTAAAGTTTCTTTACAAGGGATCTGAATATCCTCTGTTCCTTACCAAATCGACTGCCGTATCCCCCTCGAATCCAACGATAAAAATTTCTTCGACACAGTTGGAACTCTTTCAACCTGACATTTTGGTTTTAGATTAGTGTCCATGAACAAAGACAGGAAGCCATTCCCCAGGGAATTATTCATATACATTATCGGACGAAGAGGGAGATCGTTTTTATTTACCTTCAAGAACCGACAAAATTAAGGGATAGACAAACCCGAGGGCTTCAAACGTACGAGTAGGCCATTGCCGAAGACTGACCCATTTTTCATCTTTTTTGGTATTCTAGTCAGCTTGATTTCCATTTTTCCGATGCCATCTATTTTCGCTTGTTTTTGAAAAACATTTTCACAGTCGCTGAGTGATGATAATAATTTGTCAGTACAGCCTTTTCGGTTCATACGAACATTACCGGGAGCTTAATTTGTGAGAAGCCGTGCTTAATCACTCCTGTCACTCCTAATTGAGCATAGACTATCGATCAAAATTCTCCAACCAACTCTGTCCCAGGCCTTCCACTCCAGTTCTATCCAACCGCCATTCATTCCTTTCATGTCTGACTTTAATTCTCGATGCAGTGTGTTCATTGGTCTGTTGAAAAAAACTTGTAATCAGTTGTTTTTATCACTAAAGTTAGGTATCTCTGTGGTCGTTTTCGTAATCTTTCACTCTGTTGAAGAGTTTTCCTGGTATTGAGAGAAGAGTGAGGCCTCTATAGTTCTCCCACTTCCTGATATAACCTTCCTATGGTGTCTTAATGAAGTGTGTTTCTAACCAGTTTGTTGGTAGTTGTCCTTCTTCCAAAAATCTTGGTGGAGAGTGAGTGGAACATTTTTCCGGTTACTGATATATCTGCTTTCAGGGAATCATCTGGTACGTTGTCTGGTCTTTCGCCTTTGCCACTCTTGACTTGTCTGAAGGACATGCTGATTGCTTCAATTGTTGACTGGCTAACGTCATTTGATAGGTCCGTAGCTACTACTTCGATGGTGGGTAGATTCTATGGGACTGGTCTATCCAACAGTTCTTTAAAGCATGTTTCGCTGTTCTTAAATGTTAGTGACCGCTTCGCTTTCTTTGTCCTTCACTGTTTGTCCTGGTTTAATATATTTTCCAGCGAGTTTCTTGACTGTATTGTAAAGCTGTTTCATGTTTCTCTTTCATGCAGCTGCTTCTGCTATCATCGCTAGATCTGTCATATATTCACGTTTGTTATCTCTAATGTTCCTCTTCACTTCCTCGTTTGCTTCCGTGTATTCGGCCAGTTATTATTGCTTCCTTGATCCCTTTTCAGTTGTTCTCGATGGAAGTTTCCGCTCTATTCAGTAGACTGTGAAAGGCCTTGAGTCTGTTGCTGAGGGCTATCCTGAAGTGGTTGAGTTTTACGGTATCCCGAAGAAATGCCGTATTAAACTTTTTTGATGTAGCTCACCCGTTTCCGAGTGATTCTTGAATTGCAGTTTCATTTTTGCGATCAGCAAGTGATTATCTGAGGCTATGTCAGCTCCTCTTTGGGTTTTCATGTCTTTTACCATCCACCTGAACATTTCGTTTATGCAGATATGATTAATTTGGTTTTGTATGGTGTGATCCTGTGAAGTCCTTGCGGCTTCCTCTATGCATTTATGTGGGAATATGGTGCCGCCTATGATCAGTTCTTTGAAGACATATAGGTTTGCAAAATTTATTTCCCTTCTTGTCCTTGTAGTCCCTAGGATGTCTTCACATCTAATGTTGTCCATTACAACCTTGGAATTTAGGTCTCCCATTACAATTGTCAAATACTTTGTTGAACATTTCTCTTCTGTTTACTTCACCCCTCTAAAAATTATATTTATTATCCTTATTGTCATCTGTGAACATGACTAAGACCAACCGTCAGCGACCTTACGGGTGAATATTGTGTATTGGCCTAAGTACTCCTAGCTTTGGTCTAATCCACCCGTATACCAGAAAACATACCTTGTCGAATTAGGCAGTGGTGATACGGCATTTATGAAAAGTGCTCCAACCCTCTTAACAGACTAAATTCACAACTTCACCAACTGATTTTCAAAATTTTTCAGTAAGTTTGCTAACAAAACGTGAGCAGTTTTTGAAAAAAAATTGTGATGAAAACAGTCAGGCAAAGCTCGTGTTTTATTTTAAAGATGATGTCATATGGTCATAAACTGATGCAGATTATATTCTTAGGCAATGTACATACCGTTCGATAGGCAGATGAACTTCTTGCATGCGATACAAGTTGCCAAATGCCAATATTTCTCCAAAGGGATGTGGAAATTTCGTCGATTGTCAACTTACGGGGACCAACCCGATTTCCAAACAGTATGGACTATTGATGCATTTAGGTACTTCACTCCCTATCGTTGGTTCAGCCTTTGAGGCAGGCCAGCAACATTTTTATTTCAAACAAGTCAGAATTGCAGTTTGTGGTTATCAAAACCTCAGAATTCTTCAACGTTCTTACCAAATAAGACTATATTTCTGAGCTTTTTAAGTCGATATCTAAACTTTCTAGTGGGTGATAAGTTACTAAAAATTTGATTTAGTTAGTCTTCATTTTTAGGAGGACATTAGTCAAGTCGGGGACAACCCTAATAAACATCTTTTGAGGTTGATAGTTCTGGTAACAGATAGCCATAAACCGCGATTTGATCATCAGTATTTGAACAGACAGTCTTTACATGATCTATAAATTATTTTGGTACACTTTTCAGTGATGAACGCTAAGAGTAAAACCTCTTGATCAATGGAATCGTAATCTGCATGTAAAAAAGATATATTTCTACTTAAAACTGACACTGTTTTGTATATCTACGTAAAATATGACATTCGATCGTCTTGTTACCTAGAACGAGGAAACTGCTTGAGTCGGTCAGTGCTCCTGTTACTGCGTTGACTGCAATGAACTACAAAGATTTTAGAAGGCTTATTAACTTTGGATAATATCCTAGATATATAAGTTTAGTAGTCTGTTGTTTAGAACTTAGATATTATTATTCCAAAAGCTGTCACAACGCTGTTTTAATATAAAACTACTCGTCACAGAATTCACTGTGCAAATCGAAATATTTTCCGGTTTAATTTCAAAAAATATAAGGGCCTATTAAATATTTAAATTCTGGAAGCAAGTTGTGCATACTGGGTTGAACTCACATCGTAAGAATAGATGTGAATGTGAAACTATCTTTTGTGTCATTTCTAAAGCAGTAACATCAGTTTTTTCCGACTCCGAGAACAAACAATGAGACCAGATATATATTACCGTAAGACTTCAGACACAATGTAATTGCAGTTACTTGAATGCTTAAAAAGTATCCTGACATATTGTTTTCAAGTCTGCGGATTCAATTGAGATATAAATTCAAAAGAACTAGTGAAAATATTTCGACAGTACTTTATAAAACAACAATTTCTACACATTAGATTTGTGCGAAACATACTTTTGTAGTATCATTACCTCATCAGTGAGACAAGCGCAGGTTAAGTCCAGATGTGTGATGTTGTAACTATTTGAAATGCTAAGAAAAATTGGCTTGAGCTTTTTAATTCCTAATGCACTACAATTCAGTTTTAGGTTCTCATCCTTCATATGACGTAGAAAGTACCCTGAGGGTGTAGCCCCATGTGATCTACAGTCATTTATGTAATCCAACTGATTGGGGTCGTCGTACCAGTTATCTACATTTCAGAAACGCTTATCAATATATTGTTTAAGGGCAATACCTTTTGCAGAGAATAGCCTCCCTTGCTTTCGTTTTTGAGGACCTTCTAGAGAGTCTGAATTAATTGTACTTTCAAGGCTTTCTTTCCGTATTTCACCAAAATCTCTGTTTTCTTCTGGATCCACAACACCTGATCAATATATTGTTTAATGGTAATACCTTTTGCAGAGAATAGCCTCTCTTGCCTTCGTTTTTGAGGATCATCTAGAGAATCTAAATTAATTGCACTTTGAAGGCTTTCTTTCCGTATTTCACCAAAATCTCTGTTTTCTTCTGGATCCACAACACCTGCAATACATGTAGTAACAGTATTCTCATCTTCCAGTTTCTCTGAGTGTTCTTCTTGGTTTTGTTCATCTGCTCCCATCGGAATAGCTTCTTAAACCAATAGGTTTCTTATTACAGTGTGTAAGAAGTATCAGAAATGTTACAATCTGAGATAAGGGAACAGAACGCGAAAACAAACAACAAAATCAAACCATTGACGTTGGTTGCCACGACAATATTTGTCTAAATAATGAAATATTTATCGATCATTTATATAACTTATTTATATCTAATACTTTATTTTATACGAAATTTTACCTCAAGTTATATACATACAAAAAGTGGCAATCTTTCAAAATTTTTCGTACATCAGTTTAACATGCTTAATGTATAGCTGCTGTTCGATGAATCAGTTTAATGGAAAATAGTAACTGCACACAAGGGAATGAAACAGAACAAGGACTTTCATGCAGCACAAATTTAAAGGAGGATGGCTTTGTATTTGTCCGTCTTAATACGCCTTCACAGATAAAAGAAGTATATGAAATCGGTCCAGTTCTAGGTGAAGGTACTTTTGGCATTGTTTATCGTGGTATACGGAAATGTGATGGTATGAAATGTGCAATTAAAAAGGCAAGTACGAGCGAAACCCAAGCTTATTGTTCGGTCTGAATGCTTTCTTTTTGCGTAAACTACAAACCCCGTATTCATCTGTTTTTGTATTACAATCTTAGCTATATACATGACTCATTTGCTGCTTGAATTCGGTTGTTCAAAGTTATTTTTATGCGAATCTAAAGTAAAAGGTAGACTTTTTTCAGGGGCATTATGAAATCTGGATTCTAATGACCTTTGTTTTAGAAATAATCATAATAAAAATTATATCAAGCTTCAAAATGTCGCAGTTGATTTTCGCCAAACTAAATCTTTGCAATCTCTTATTGATAAAACTGTAAAACCTTTTTATATTTAGCCATTTCTTTAGAATGCGACATGAATTTTAGACTTGTCATAAGTCTTGTACTATTGAATAGTTTATAGTTTGATTGCATCGTTACAAAACTAACTTCCTTATTATTTATAGGCAGGAATTTTTTAAATTTCGACGACTTGGAGAGCGAAATTGTGTTAGTCAACCACTGGTAGTCCACAAAATTGCTTTTATGTATACTTATATTTTGAATCAACCAGATATACTTTGTTTAATATTACTTCCTGAAGACTAACTGTGGAAATAAATGTGATTTAACTACAAAGTCTGACAACTGATTAATAGACAGGTCTCCTTTTACCCGACGCAACTTGAGCTCGATTAATTTATATTGTTATATAATCCTATAAATAAAGTGGTTCTAACGCGTTTCCTGTTTAATTAAAAGTCGACAGTTCACTACAGTTTATAAGGTACACTTATATTCGAGTCTGTGTACTCACCTCATTTACGTTGGTTCCTTTGTGTACACTCAGTCACTCAGTCAGTTACAACGTAAGACTTCGTACGTACTTATATAAGTTCACGGTGTCATGCAACAGTAGCACCGAGATGCGATTGTTAATTCAAATCCCAAAGTAGTAGAGGTAGTAGAAGTATTAACGGTAATGGAGAAGATTAGGGTTCAGAGATATTATTCAATGAGACAACTTTAGAAAGAGAAAAAAAGAGGTGATGAGGAATTCAGAAGCTTAGAATTTCATAGAACTCAACAAGTGGATGCACTTGCGCCATTGCAAATGGTTTTGGACCATGTCGTACAAGGTCTCTAACCATCGATTACTATCATTTCGCGGGCCCCAACCAGGTAGTCGATACCTTCCAACATGACTCAATCCATTTATTAGCGACATCATGGATTTGTGACATGTTTTGGTCTGGTCACCCCTAACTTTCTTCCAACCTCCCCCTACACCACAAAACATCGCTCGTTGAGGCAGTCGGTCTTTTGCCATTCATAATACATGTCCCAACCACCTCAACTGATGAAGTTTCAGCACTTCATCTGTTAATCTGCCAACATTACCTAGTACTCTCTTCATAACAACAGCATTGTTTACTCAATTGTCCCAGGATACACGAGCAATGCTTCAGAGACACCTATGATCGAAAACCAATAACCTACGAATATACTCTACTCTTACTGGTCATGTTTCACAGCCATAAAATAGGACGGAGCGAACTGCTGCGCAGTACTCTCGTCCTTCGGTTAGCAGATGGATATCTCGCCTACGCCATAAGTGACACAACTTGGCAAAAGTCAAGCGAGCCTTCTGTATCAGTGCTGAGATTTCGTCAGTTATCGGGCCATCGTCACTGATGAGACTTCCAGGATAAGTGAGGCGGTCAACATGCTCAACTACTTCACTGCCTACTACTAATTCAGGCGCCGACGCAAGCCCAACCTGAAGCAACATTTCTCACTTCAAGGGGGAAACCGTATCCCGAACATGCTTGCATTGTCGTTTAGTGTGTATGTATGATAATGTATCTTATATGTATAATTATATTTGATGAAACAAACATAATCATTACTAGTTGTTACTTTCTGCATTAGATAATCTGGTACTACATAAATGTACATACAATTCAAAGTTTTAATTGAACTTGTGTTGTGATAATTAATTTAAAATTTAATTTAAAGAATGCATGATCAGCACCCTGTAGAATTCTGCCACTATTCTTGATAAACTTGACTAGGAAAATGCTTTGAAACTTGACCAAAGACTGCAACTAAAATGTTTAGGAGTCATTCTAAATTGAACTGATCCTTACACTCTTTTCTTCTCTCAATCCATAAAATCACTGACAAGTGGATTATTTCATGTTGGTAGTTGTCGACTACCTGGTTGGGGTCCACGAGATGATTGTAATCTGTGGTTAGAGTCCCTGAATGACGTGGCTCAAAACCGTCTGCAGTGGCACAGGTGCATTTATTCTTTGTGTTCTCTCAAATCGTAACCTTCTGAATTCCTCATCACTTTACCTTTTTCTTTTGAAATTTATTTCACTAGATTCTACTTCTTGAATAATATTCTCGAACGCTAAAATTTCCTAATGCTGTTCATACTGCTACTGCCTCTACTACTATGGGATTAGAAGTTACAATTACATCTGTGTGCTAATATTGTATGGCAACTTGAACTGATGTATGTACGTACGCAGTTCTGTGTTGTTGTTGACTAACTGACCGACTGACTTGAATTCCGGCATTCCTTTATTTACTCCTTACAAGTTTGACTTTCTGAACTAATATTGATAGGTCTCTTTTTCTTGACATCTTGTTACTTTTATCCCGTAATGTTAATGGAGTTTAACAACTTAAGCTAGTCTACATCTGTGCCATGTTCTAATGTGATAGTTACGTACATAAAAACAATGTCTTATTTACATCAAAATGAATTGGTCAACAACTATATTAGAATGAAATCCATCATCAATTATAGTTAAGAGATTATCAGTTAGTTTTTAAATTTTACTTCTTGTTTACAATAAGTTGTGCATGTGAATCGAAAAAATGCTAAAACGTTCCTATTCTCTCAATTACCTAAACAGATCATCAATTCCAGGAAACATAACTACTACTGGTCTTCCCTTATATACATACTTTTAGTTTCAATGTAAATAATCACTTGATATGCTTGTCAGCTATGATAGATCGAGATACCAATATATGTAGATATTATGTCAGTAAATAATTTAATTATCGTTGTTACTTTGTGCAAGATAAGTTTGTTTAAGTGCATTTATAGCTTCAAATGATTGGTTTCTTTGTTATGGCGTTTCATATCCTAATTCTCACAAGAATTTCACTGATATGGAATAAATATTTTAGAATGTGTACTAAATGAAACATGTTTAACAACATATTGCTCTGGTAACCATTCAGTAGACGATTTAATTCTCGATAATTTTCAAGTGTGTAATGTAACGCCAATTATATTGTTGTGTGGTATGCTAAAATATTTGTATAAACTAACAGTCTATTGTATTTATCATTATAATTACCTATTTTCAGCTCTTATAATGATCATTTTCCTCTTTATATATTCCCTGAATTTTTGTTTGCTTAGTTCCTGTTCTTACTTACTTACTTGCTTACTTACTTACTTACTTACTTACTTACTTACTTACTTGCTTGCTTACTTACTTACTTACTTGCTTGCTTACTTACTTACTTACTTACTTACTTACTTACTTACTTACTTACTTGCTTGCTTACTTACTTACTTACTTACTTACTTACTTGCTTGCTTGCTTACTTACTTACTTACTTGCTTGCTTACTTACTTACTTACTTGCTTGCTTGCTTACTTACTTACTTACTTGCTTGCTTACTTACTTACTTACTTACTTACTTACTTACTTACTTACTTACTTACTTACTTACTTACTTACTTACTTACTTACGACAACTGATCACCTTTTTTTTGTTTGGCATAATTTTATTATTATTTCTAATTATCTTAGTGTTCAATATCATTTACGAGGGAGATTATTATTATTATAGAATTTGAATCGCTAACAAATCGCATCAGTTTTAATCAGTTTTATGCGTTTTACTTGTGTAGCCAAAGGCAATACTATCTAATTGATTGAATCATTTTGTATTTTAACCAACTGACTTTATCATAAACAACAAGAGTACCTTTTTAGATGACCACATCAAAACTTTTCCACAGTGAATATATATATTTCATGAGTTCACTTTAGTTTAATACTGTTATTAAATCTTTATGCTAATGTGCTAATGGCAACTTGAACTGATGTACATACGTACAAAATTGTACATTCTAGCTAACTGACATTTATTAGAAACTCGCCTATCACGAAATATTCTTTTGGTGTTATCAAAGATAACTTTACCCTATTGTTATATGATCATAATTATAATGAAGATTATTCATCACAAATGATTTCAATTATTTGTTTGTTAACTAAAGAAGTAAATCAAACTTAGCATAGTTTATAATCAATTCTATAAGTTTAATTTATAAAACAATCAACACCATTAACTTATGTAGAAATGTTTTTTTTATTATTTTTTTTCATTCAATGAAATATTTCTGTTTAACAGTTATACATCTAATTTGCAAGTATAATTAATACTATTTTTAGCCTGGTGTGCATATTTATATATAAGCATTTATTTGTTAATCCATTGTCTATGATAACAAATTTACCGAAATGAAAAACCCTATAATTTTCAGTCTATATTGTTCTGTTTATTTAATTATAGACATTATCACATTTGCTATAGCTACGAAAATCACTGACCTTATCATTATTCATTATATGTAGCGTTTGTGTTTATTATATATATGATATCAATAGAAAAAGGCTTTTTTTTAAAATCATTTTGTCGTGTGATAGTTTGTTTTCAAGAGGAAATCTATTGTTTGCTTAGCGCTTTCTAAAATACTGTATTTCAATTAATTACAATCAACGTAAAACCGGATGTGTATATATATATATATATATATATATATATATATATATATATATATATATGCATTACGGTGTTGTGAAGATTGTTAAGTTACACATTTTTTGAAACCATGAATCGATCAATGTTAGACAACCATTAGAAACCTGGAAGCACTGAACGGCCGTTGCGTTCTGGTATGGGACTCCTCAGCAGTGCGCATCCACGACTCCTGCACCCCGGAGGATTCGAACCCAAGACCTTCGGTATTGTGCGCGAACGCCCGAACCGTTTCAAAAAATGTGTGACTTAACAGTCTTCAAAACCCCGTAATGCAAATTACCTGTGCTCACTAGTGACTAGCTTCGTGAGGAATCTTCTCCGAGTTTTAGTGGGAAGACGTGACCAGTGAAGTTCAACCTGTTTGGGTGTAGGCAGTGTCTACCGAAGACTGTGTATGAGGTTGCGCAACTCGGTGAATTTGATCAAGTTATACATTAACACCGTTAGATACCTGCTCAGCGGTCTAACGGTTAGGGCGTTCGCGCACAATACCGAAGGTCCTGGGTTCGAATCCTGCGGAGTGAAGGAGTCGTGGATGTGCACTGCTGAGGAGTCCCATACTAGGATGAAACGGCCGTCCAGTGCTTCGAGGTTTCTAATGGTGGTCTAACATCGGTCGATTCATGGTTTCAAAAATATATATATATATTCATTCATCAGTTCGAAACACATAGTCATTTTAAAGATTTATTTTCTTAATAAACTATTAGAATTATTTCTACTTATTATTGTACAGAAATTTTATTAGTTAGAAAACAGTTTACATTAAAAATTAAAGAACACCCTAGACAATTATTTACCCATGGTATAGAATTCTTATAAATATCATATTCACTATCTCCATTTATTGATACAAAGTATGTTCGAAATAAATAATCTCTAAATTCCTACTTATGTTAAGCATATGTATACTTGTCTGCGTCTTAGTTGAAATTCATGTCAAAATTCACAATGCTCTATTCCATCAAAGAATTTGCCTTCAAATTATCACATACATAAACGCTTTCTCATTCAATGTCATTCTTAAACAACATATACAATCTTACGTTACAATTAGTGTTAGTATTAAAAACTGAATTCATCTTAATGAAAAATATCAGTTCAAGTTGTAAAGTTTTTGTAATCGCTTAATAAGTTCAATAGTCACTAAACTTTTCCACGTCATTTTTATATAAGTTAGTTTGTGATGAACTTATTCATCGCAATTTATCTCTGATTATTTCTTAATTTCAGTTGATTAAATAGAGTTATTATTTAAAATGTCACATCATGTAACTTAAAGAAACATATATAGGCAAATAAAATTATATCCAATTAGTTCTCTGTCATCCTTATTCTCTCTAATGTACACTAATATTTCCCCGACCGTAGCTGCTACCTTGACGTGGTGGTCGGGCTTGCCTATCGTCATGACCCGAACGAGCTATACTGACTGAGACACATGTTCCTGAAGGTTCTACCATGCCAAGCAGGTCGATTGGAGAACGATGAGACTAAAAGCAGCTACCCAAGGTCTGAGGGCGAAGTCGTACTGCTGACTGCAGAGGGGTGTGACAGCAGTAAGGTGTTTCCCTCGGACAACCAGCATCTGCAGCGATGCTGCCTTCTCACAAGGAAAGAAGGGTTAGAAAAGGTCGACCCTAAAAATGTCACACCTCACCCTACCTCACGGATTTCCGTCTCCTTGGGTAAGGGTGCCCACTAAGTGCTTTTAAGAGCGGAGCTAATACTCAAAAAACCTTTCATCAAAAGGTCGTGCGTGACCGGCCTCAAGCAGTTGTCCCTTGGGCTCTGCGGTCACGCACCCAGGTCTCTAAGATCAACACTAATCTATCTTCCATCTTAGGTCTCTCAAGAAGCAACCTTCCACGGTGTGGGCAGCCGGGAAGTGACAACCGCCCTGATACCTGTAACAGCACACGAGACCAAATTGGTCAAAATCAAATCCTTCTTACCCATAACACTAATATTTCATTGCATACATTAAAAAAAAATTAAAACTTGAAAAAGTCAACTTTATCAAGCCATTCAATGTGAAACAGATGAATGATTGATCAGCCTACTAAGTATGTTAACAATAAAACAGAATTATGAAAAGAGGCAACGGTACAAAACAAAAAAAGCTAGACAACCTGAATAAAACTATTCGTCAGGTTTTTTTTGGACCAAGCAAACAGTAGAGGTATTATAAATCATTTTAGGATAGAATAATTAAGACTTGTTGACTCGAATCCTTGTAGGTTGTTTGTTTTCGATAAATCGTTGAATACTTTTATTCTTCTTTTCATATAACCATCATTACCCAAGTGTTTCAAGCTTATCACTCTCTATGAGATATGTATGTGTACAGTTAACGAATAATGGATGTGACATCATTTCTATTACCACTAACTACTATCAGTTAGTAACACTTACGTGTAAACATAAATAATATTGCTTTTTTGTTAAGGTAGAATTGGTTAACCACCTTTTACTTATTTAATTATTTTTTTCTAATTATAATTATAGATTTCACGGGCAAAATCTTTCTCGTCAAGTGAACGTGCACGTTTAGATCGTGAAATATCTATATTAAGACGTGTTAAACATCCTGGAATTATACAACTTCTCTCTGTAGTTGAGTCACCAAACATTTTATTCCTTATTACAGAATTATGTGAAGGTAATTCATTAGAATATTATATGAAAAAATTACCAAAAAATACTGCATTACAAGAATATATTGTAGTAGCTATTGTCAGACAAATTGCTTCAGCTTTATCCTATTTACATAATCGTGGTATTGTACACAGAGATTTAAAACCTGGTAATATTATGTTATCAAATAAAGTCCATTTAGATTTTCGTACTATACCTTTGGTAAATTTTAAATCAAATTATAAATATTCATTAGACAATAGAATTATTTCATTAGATTCTGTAATGAAATATCAAAAGCCTAAAATTGAACATACCACAATGTTACACAATGATTCATGTTTCAATTATAATGATACAACATGTTCAGCCATATTGACAACTACAACTACAACCACTACAACCACGACAACAACAACAGCATCAACTGAAACAGAATACTCATATTTATTTACTCGAAATAAATCAATGCATGTTACAAAACCAATCAATATTTATACTACTCATAATTCGTCTACATTATTAGACTGTAATAATAATACTAAAACAACAACATCAACAACAAATGATCATCATTGCAATTTACAATCAACATTCCGATCATTACAATTTGATAATCATCACTGTATAAATTTTGAAGAGAAATATCCACCGAAAGAATTACAAACAAAATTAATTGATTTTGGTTTAGCTATAAAAGTACGTAGAAATGAAGAACCATTAGCTAATACATGCGGTACACCATTGTATATGGCACCAGAAGTATTACACGGTCGATCATATACACGTCAATGTGATGTATGGAGTTTAGGTATTATTGTATTTATCTTACTGACTAATCAAACACCATTTCAATCACAAAATGGTAGACAATTAATGCATGAATTAAATCAATGTAATATAGAAAAAACAATTGAAAAATTAGATAATTATATTACAACTTATTGTAAAGAATGTTTAATACGTTTATTAACTATTGATCCAGCGTATCGTTTAACAGTGAATCAATTACTTATTGATCCATGGTTATCCTATTATCCAATGTATAATAATTCGAATGATTTAATTCATCATACCAGTGAGGAGACAATAAAAAAAAAAGAGAAAACATGTGAACAATTGAATTTATTATCGACAGTTCATTCAACAAATGATTTATTACATGGTAATTCAATTATACCAACATGTTGTTATAATCATAGTAGTAGTAGTGGTAGTGGTAGTAGTAGTAGTAATCATAATATTCATAAAAGTATTTCAAAATTATCATCATTTTGTCCATTGAATACAACAAATACAACATATTCTACAACAAATGTTCTTGAGCTGATGAAACAATATCGTAAAGAATTAAATAGTTGTAAACAAAATGTGGAAGAGTCAAATCAATTAGAATAATAAGTTTTACTTGCTATAGATATCATCATAACTATCAATTGATCAATGAAATATATTAATAATAATAGTACTATTATTAATCATAATAATAATAATAATAATAATGTCAATGATTATTTAACTTATTATCATTATTATTATTATCAGTCTATTTGTTTTAATGTATAAAAAAACACAAAACAGAAAAAACAATATTTTTTTTCAAGTCCTAATTTTAATGTAGCTAATAATTTCAGTGTTTCTTGATAAAAATTTATTTGTACGAACCAAATAAATAAATCACACAATGTAAAAAATCATTTTGTAACAAAAAAATAAAAAAACTACTCTTTGAAAGTGATTAAATTACAAATTTGTTGTAATTCCTCTTTTTTTTCTTTTTTTCCTTTTTTTGTAATTAATTTTTTGTCATTTAGATTTATGAAAGAAACTACAAACACACACACATACATCATTTGTAAATATTTCTCATTTCTTTTCTTTTTTTATTGAAAAAAATAAAATAAAAACAAGACATTTCATTCATGCCTTCGATGCGTTGTTTTTTTCTCTCCACCATGTGTTTTATAAAAATTATAATACTCTATTAAAAATAAAAAAATTATATTTATTTATTTTAGAAATAATTTTTTTTGTTTTGAATTGTTTTTTTAGTTTTAAAAAAAATGATAGCATTGATTATTTTTAAGATTTACAAAACGAAAATTATTTCATGCGATTTCTTTTTGCAAACCATTTTTTTAAAATTTTCGAATAAACAACGAAATAACTGCATAACTAATTATCGTAATAGATTAAACGTGAATTCATGGATTCCTTTCAGCTGTTTACAACAACCTAAATTTAGAGTATAAATCATCAAAATGAATTAAGTTTACATATTGTATATTGAAAATATCAAGAATAAATTGGAGTTAAATTGTAATGGTGATAGATTAATATAGTAGAATTGTTCAAATGTTCGTTCACTTATTTATTATTCAAATACATGAATATTCTAAAAGGATATGAAAATAAAACCTATTTTCTAATTTCTCCTGATTATGATATCTTAATATCAGTCAATCAATAGAAATGTAGAACTTCGTACGTATGTATATCAGTTCATGTTACCATACCTCATTAGCGCAGAGACACAATTGTCGATTCAAATCCCATAGTACTAGTAGAGGTAGTAGATAGAAGTATTAGCAGTAATCAAAGAGATTAGGGTTCGAAGATATTATTCAAGAAGTATAACCTAGTGAAATAAACTTAAAAAGGAAAAGTGATGAAGAATTTAGTAGGTTACAATTTGAAAGAACATAAAGAGTGGATCCACCTGCGCCAATGCAAACGGTTTTGAGTCATGTCATTCAAAGTCTCTAATCATCGATATCTCTTAATATCAGTTAATCTATCTCCACAATTTAACTCAGGTTATTTTTAATAGTTCCAGTATAGAATATGTTTAATAATATAATTTTAGGTTGTAATCCGCTGTGATGAAACCACGAAATAAATGAATTCACATTACTCTGTTATGATATTTATTATTTCTTTCTTTATTCCAGAAAAGTATGTACCAAAATATAAATGGATTAACAAAAGCCGGTAGCTGTTAAAAAGTTAGTTAGGATCATTCCTGAAATTCGTGAACATCATTTACTTACGCCTATTACCCCCAGTAGAGCATAAGCCGCCAACCTACTCTCTCCTGTCCCTTCTTTTCCAGTTCTATCCAATTAGTCTTCATTCACCTGATGTCTGTCTCCAATACTTGGCGTAATATGTCCTTTGGTATCCTCTTTTCTTTTGGCCTTGAGAGATCCAAGTGAGGGCTTATCTTGTGGCTCATTTGGGTACTTTCCTCAATGTTTGTCCTATCCACCATTATCGGTTCATACTTATTTCTCCGTTTATCAGTGGTTCTCCAAGTTTCCGCCCCATACAGTTGAATTATCTTGACATTTGTATTGAAATTTCTGACTTTGGTGTTAATTGACAGTCGTTTTAGTTTCCGACGTTCTTCAGTTGTAGAAATGCTACGCTTGTTCCTCCAATCCATCCATGCCCTCACATATGCATCAGATCCATCTTGTTCATCAATTATGCTACTCAGATATGTAAGGGTTTTGACATCCTTTAAAGCTTCTCCATCAGTTGTGATTTGGTTGGTGCATGTAGTGTTGTATCGAAGAATCATGCTTCCCATTTGTGCATGTTGAGACCTACTGCTGCCACAATGGTCATCTCCTGCATTCGTTGTGTGTTGGATAGAAAGGTTAAGTCATTTCTGAAATCCAGTTGCGTCCAAGCTGTCCTCCGTATGACGTGCTTCCACTCAGATACTGACATCTTCATAATTGTTCATGGAGCGTGATGCGTGCTACAAATCGCCAAACCCAGACGACTTATATCCAGCCCTCCATAAAGTAGGTAGCAACCTACTGACTCTGACAGTGAATCGCTTACAACCATATGGCGATCGGAGAGTGTTTAAATCATCTAGCAACTATCGGCAATGAGTCTGATACCAATCGCGCCCAGATTATCTGCTCCAGTCATACCTCACAGATCGTTCAAAGTAAAATATTTACTCGTCAGGGTCAGGTTGGTTTTCGTTCTTCAGGAGAATCTATTTATTAGATCTTTGCCTACCACCAAATGTTAGAGCACCACTGCACTTATCGTAGGCCAACAATCGTTATGCAT
Organism: Schistosoma turkestanicum; assembly: GCA_944470395.2. NCBI lineage: Eukaryota > Metazoa > Platyhelminthes > Trematoda > Strigeidida > Schistosomatidae > Schistosoma > Schistosoma turkestanicum. Next base: position 27,033,187 of record OX103973.1, read on the forward strand.
CTTAACATCAAGCTCCCATTCGAATCGTTAAACAAGATTGTTTCGTGGAATCTTCTGTTGAAGAAAGGTGTGCCGAAGCAGCTTATTAAAATCGTAAAGGCTCTATATAAACAATCATCCCATGAGGAGTGAGGGTTACACAGTCTCAGTATTCCCCTTCAACTTTGTCATCTGTAACAAAGGTAATGGTGTTGCAGGTCTGTTACCTAGAGAAAGATTTTTCTACCTTCAGCATACAGATAATAGTGTCTTAACGTGCGATGATTTCCAAGCCATGAAATCCGCACTTAATAAGTCTGCAATAAGTGTCCATAGCTATGGCATGTGCTTTGTGCCTGGAATAGGCAAAGTACTTTTACAGGATTGGCAGGACCGTGAACCTACAATCACTCTTGGTAGTGTGCAGATACAAGTAATCGACAATTTCATGCAATTGGGTAGGTATGTAAGTACTGGTGGTTGCCTGAGTGATGAGATTAATTCACGTATGGTGGAAGCCAGAGCGGCTTGTGCAAATCCGGGCCATCTTTGGCGATTTCGTGATGTTAGTCTGGCTGTAAAAGATCGAGTCTTCAGTGCATTGGTGACATCAGTTCTGTACTATGCTTGTGAAAGCTGGTCTCTCTGAGCTGGTGACATTAGACAGTTTTCCATGTTCGGTCACCGCTGTCTCCGAAGGATTGGTATAATTCAGTGGCGACGTCATGTTAGTAATGCAGACGTTCAGTAGCAAGGAGAATCACAAACATTATTTAGTCATCACATATATTATTCACTGAGAATAAATATAGATTTAAGTTGTTGGAATGACCGAATTAAATTATAAATATCGGTAAAGACCAAAAAACAAATACAGCGATCGATCACTAAGTAAATGAAAACAAGTCATCTACCCTAGATTACAGATTGGATCCTTTTCACTAAGCTGTAATCTGACTTAACATCACCTTGCCCTCCCCGAATGCCTTGGTACGGTCCAGAGTGGGAAGAGCCCTCTCTGAAGAAGTGGTGCCACTCAGTGTCAACACCATATTAGTAATGCGGAGGTTAGGCAGCATATGTCAGGGTACAACGGCAATCATTCAATCCGTGTCGCCATCTTGGAATACCGACTTGAGGCTTGGACACCCATTACGAATACTACTCTGGTGAATTTCATGTCGTACACTATTTGCCAACCCTTAAACTGATTGGGAAAAGCGGAGAAATCGTCAGTACTTGACACGGTGTCACTGTATGAAGGAAAGCTATATAAATCGGTCATCCATTAGTCATTCACAACTCTTTGGTTGGTGTTCTAGAAATAGTGCAACACAGTGTTTTCTGTCGTTATCAAGCATGGTTCGGAATAGAAGTTAGTGAAGGCACTGCTGTTACTTTCTTTTATTCTTCTTTAACTAAAAGAATTCCTTTCGATTGAATTCTACTTAACTTTTTCACGACTATCTCACTCTTACATTGTAATTTATACCCAGTTTTTTATTATTCTCACTATTCTTTCTATATCTCTTTACAGGCTTAATTTTATTGTGTGGTGCATAAATAATTTAAATTTAAAATGAACCTAATTATATTCTACCAAAATGTGATCATCAGCTTCACTGAATACTCTGATATGGACCTAATATGAAGTATATAAGCTTCCTCATTTTTCTTAAATAATTCATACTACTGTATTTAATCGGCGAGCGACTGATGCCTATCCTCAAAATTATTGGAGTTGTTTTATTCATTTTTGAAACCATGTTTTATTGTCCTGTTACTATAATAATGAATTTTTTTGCTTTTATTAGGATGGTTTTTTAAATATATATAAATGTATATATAATCATGACAAATATGATAACGACGTAAAATTAATTCTCTTGTTTATTTGCTTATTTCGGACTTTATTGTAGCAAAAATAAAAGGACAATAGTAAATGTGTTTCATTCCCTTTGTTTAGGAATAGCTATCTATTCAGTACTGTATTTATTAGTTATGACATAATGGCGGTTTTTAATTCTGTATTATCATTTTTAACAATCTTGAATTTCAATGTCGGCATTATTCATAATTTTAGCCGCTTATAGATTTATTTGTTTTTACTTCTATGACAAGCCCACCACCTATTTTTGTAATTCAAAAAACGATGAAATTTTTGTTGGTTAAACAAGTGCTTTTAGTGAAATAGAGCTCCTTGCGCTTGATAGATTCATTTGTTACGGAGAACAGCTACATTTGCGTTCACCTCAACTATACGTCTAGTTTAGTTTAAAACGTTTAAAACTTGTTTAAAACTTGTCACACTAGACAGCTGTTTCATAGTGAGGTGATACTCTTCGGCTTGATCCCCTCAGCCAAGTCGTGGACATCTTTAAAATTTAGACTTAACACTAGAAGAGTAAATTAATTAGCAAGGATCACTCACGGATTATAATACTATATTTATCATATATAATTGGTTGTAAGTGTTCATTTAATGCAGTTGGAACCATTTCTCCTAAAGTAATTATATTATTTATGGGACAGAGATGAAATGTGACAAATTATTAACCCCGCCAGCTGAAATACTCTATATGAGCACAACTAAGACAAAAAAGTACAAAATTAAAACCTAGTAATTTAACTAAACAATTTCAACGTTTATGAAAACTAAACAATGAAGGCAATATTAGCAAAAAAAATTCACATTTTCATATTCCTTTCATTTGGAAGTGACATTCATCAATCACCCTCAGTATATAAATCTCCCGAAGGGATGCCTCAATATAGATTTCTATTTAAAACAGTTTAATTTGTCCAAGCTTCCTCAGTTAATAAAAATGCACATTTTTATCAATCAGTTTACTATTTCAACAGTTTATCCTACTCTTGTAACATTAATATAATTCATATAGTAATCTCATTAAAAAAACTAATACTTCTAAAGTATTTACAGCTTAAGTATATTATAAGTTAGTTTAGTTATGTGATGAATAGATTTAGTCGTATGAAGAAACTGCAGCAGAAGTTTAGCATCAGGAAATAGTATTGACAAATGTTATTCGCAGCTATGGTTACTAGTATGACAAGACTATGTATGGTGTTACTTTGATAGACATTATAATAAAACTTTTGATTTCCTTGTTCAGTATTGATTGCTCTTCTAATATTAATAGTGTTTTTTTTTGAATTCTTTATAACCGGATATGTTATATAAGATACTGTAAACTATTTGAATTATTTTGTTTAATAATTTCTATCTATGTAAATTTCCAGTGATTAATTTTCCTTCGCAATATTTACACTTATATAAACAGTAAAAATAATTTCTTCAGTTTTATTTATCATTCAAATGTCGATGCTTCTCCCCAATTGAACTGTTCAAGTATTAAGAACAGCAGTGTGTCAACCCAGTCATATATTGAAGTAACTGGTTTGTCATCTATTTTGTAGTAAGGACAGAATTATTATGAGTTAATACAGTACTAACAATGGGTTTATTTGGGTATTGAGTAAAAGATTAAACTTCGTTGAATAATAGGTAGTGTATGTATGGTCTGTTTTTACCTTTTCTGTATATACGTTGTTGGATGATGTTAGTAATCATAAAATCTAGGTTCAGTTTATTTCTACTTGTAAGCGCAAACTTTCCATTTGTGTTGCTGCCGTTTTTGCTCCACTCTCTCTGTAATTTCACCTCTCTTTTCTAGCACGATTTCGGTATTCTTTCGATACAACGAAATCGCCAGCAAATATATTCTTTCATATGAATTATCTTATCTTCTATGTGATGGGCATTTAATTGTTTCTTAGTGGTGATCATAGTCAACTGCGACTCGCGCCACTACAGCTTCATGATGGAGATATTCCTTGAGTAGTTGGACATTAAACGAGGAAATACTTAAAGACCATGTGAAACATTGGAAAAGACACATAGCGCCTATCTCAACATCTTTTTCAGTGCTGTAAGAAACATTTAACATATCATTGCCGAGTCATGTCCAATTTACAGACTTTTAATTTAAAAAAAGATTTTTAAATAGCATAAAACGGTACTGCATAATAACCATAAAGTCAGTGATTTCATACTTGAACTAAAAAACAAACGGTGACTTCGGAAACCTGATGAAAGTATAATAACGAAGTCACTTAAGTACTGTGATAAAAATCACGAACTGAAAGCAAGTCAAATCGAACGCCTAAAACCCCAGTCCAGGGGGGGGGGTTGAACAGCTTACATTTTTATTGAAATTGTAGTGACTCCACTTTTACGAAGAAAAGGAAATTGGTTAAATAGAAAAATCCATCATTATAACCGATTGTACAAGTGGTTGTTGTACTCAAATTGTTCTTTATTATTAATTCTGTAACACACCTTTCCTGTTTTGTGGTCGCCATCTCGCTTTTGCTGCTCTGTACATTTCCGCCCATTTTCTCTGGCACGATTTCGGTATTTTTTCAATACCAAGAAATCGCCAGAAAATATACTCATTCATCTGAAATATCCCTTCCTCCTTGTTATTAATTATCCATAAGATAACAAACTACAAGAACAGAATGAAATAGGTTTCTATTAGTGTCCATAGTGAATCCCGACTCGAACTACAATTACGAAATACCGAACGAGCCTGATTTATAGCAGGTAGAAATTTCTAGCACTCTACTCATTTGCAATAATAGATTGCATTTACCGGCAAAAAAGGAAGAAGTCAATAATGATCTCCAAAGCAACACAAAGGGGCGATTTCAAGCTTCAGTTGTATTTATCTTGTGTATACAATATGCACAGGCCGAAACCTATACACACCATACGATACACATTGAGATAGATGCAGTTGACTGTAAGTGTACTGAACATGCATATATAGCATACACTGGCCAAGACCAATGCACACCATAATACACACATACGCATAGATGCAGTATTCAAGCAACCAGACCGAAGCCTAGCATAAGGGAAATGATAGAGGACAAGTCCTCAAATCATTACGTCAAGCAGGGATAGGATTCAGTGTTTCGCAGTGTGAAAGCTGCTCAAGCACTTACGTCTCCCCGACAAAACATTAAGTCGTCTACAAAGATTTAGTATCCTCACGCTCATACCACAATTAGATATCGTGTCGACCCCCGTACCCCAAAATCCGGAGCACGGTTTATGGTCATCGCTCTGGCATAACACCAGACCTAATGGGCCTAGCCGAACACATAGTCCAGTCCAGACACCAAAATGAAAACGTAAACTAGCCGAGCCACGTGTCGGATACAGAATGTACCGTTGCAAATAGTAACGTTTGAGCCACGATCCTTAAAGGTAGCAGAGTGCGTTCTTATCATCCAGCTACAGTTGAATAGTATCGATCGTCTCAGTGAGCTCTCTGTCAATTTCAAATGGGAATTAGAGTTAAATATAAAGCCAAGTAGAATATCTTAATGTTACCCCACGGAGAGGATAAAAAATTCTGAATTCGTTATGGTTTAAACGTGTAGAGAGCTTATGATGTATGAGAAGTGTACGAGTGAGTTCACGCGTTCGTTAAGAAGACTTAAAAACGCATGTAGTTCAACTGTCATACGTATTTTCGAAGGAAGTGCATGCTTAAGGAGGAGGATGTCTTACCGAGTTTTTGCTTTATTCTTCTGCAGTTTGAATACAGACACTTTATATCAAAGGTTGCGTATACATCGGCTGGGTTAACGACCTACATAAGTGCAGGTGTACAATTAGTGTTCTAATTAAAATAGTGTCTACTGAGTCATTGTTCAATTTAAACGAGAGTATTTTCTGTTCTGCTCCTCGCCCCTTTTTTATTTCCCTTTTTCAGCACCTTATTCTAATCCATAATATTAATTCCGATATTGTTCGAAGACTTGTTTACCTTACTCAGGAGCCTGTACATTTATTGGCTGACGAATATCTAGAAGATCTTAGCGCATTTACCTCACCAGTTCTGGTTATATACAGACCTGGCTTTACCATACATTGTTTCGCAGCCATTAGCGGTCCATCGTAACGCAACCCTCGTAACTCGAGCCAATTAATCTCATAGTACATCGCAGAGTCTGGAAAATTATCTCTAATTTTGCGTGGAAAATTTCAGCCATCTGTATGAAGCCAATTTATCTTATGAAACATTTCAGTAGCTGAACAATCTTTTACAGAAAATATGTAAGCAATCTTAACATTTTGATCTTACCCGTATATCGGTATGCCTCTTGTAACATTGTCTTATTTGAGAATAAATTATTACTATTATTATTATTATTATGAATCAATCAACTTGTCATGGATTTGTGCCATGTTTTGATTTGCCCATCCCTAGCTTTCTCCCAGTCTACCCCTACTCTAGGCGACATCGCTCGTCTAAGCAATCATGTGATGGGCACATTTAACACACTTCCCAACCACCACAACTGGTGAAGATTCACTACTTCAGCTAATGGCTTGCCATACTTAGTGCTGTTTTCTAGCACTAGCATTGCCTGCTCGGTGACCCCAGAATGTACGAATGATACTTCGAAAATACCTATGACCGAATACCAGTAACCTACGAATATCTTCTACTCTAACTGGCCATGTTTCACACAGATAGAGTGGGACAGGGCGAGCTGCTACACGGAAGATTCGTCCTTCGGTTAGCAAACGGATATCTCGCCCACGCCATAAGTGACGCAAGTTGGCAGAAGCCAATCGAGCCTTCAAATCCTGAAAAGTCACAGAATGAGAGCGTCGTCGACAAGGTTGAGTAATAATGGAGGAATTTGAAAGCCCTGACGGGCATCATCGAGGTAACGAAAAGGAGTATGCGACTTTGTGTAGGAGCTTCAAATTCAGAACTAGACTGAACTGAAGCTTTCTTATTCCAGTATGGTTTAAGTCCGAGTTCATGACATCACGTGGAATTGTCATTGAGAGATTTAATTTAAAGCATTTAGTGAGTGAAATATCTTTGAATTCCGTATACTTTCAATATATCTGATAGGTGTGAGTTGGAAAACATGAACGAGCAGTATTCATCAACCGGCCCTGAACATATAAAGAACAGTTTTAGATTCATTATGAAGGAAGTAAAGAAAAATGAAATCTAGCAACTTTCTCATTTGGTGTACTCTGACTAACAGGTGTCCAGAAGTCTTTAGGCTGTGAGTAATACACGCAAAGGTTAGTTGCTGATAAAAGTTCAAGCGAGGCTTTGTTTTTGAGTATGAAGTCTGTTTAAACAAACGTGTTTCCGAAACATAGCCAGCCACATTTCTCTATATCGAGTTCTAAGTTCCAACGCTCACAGCAGTAATCTACATTATTGATTTTATACTGGATTGTCTGCATTAAACATTCTTACGTCACATTAGTTCTATAAAACACTTACGTGAAGGTAAGTTTTGACTGCGTTGGTGCACGTGCATCCGTTGCTGATGTAGATTATGAAAAGACATGGCCCTGAACAACATCACTGGTTATGAATCTAGGTGTAGATGTCTTACACCTTATTTAAGTTATTTGGTCCCTGTTCGCAAGAGATCTACTCCATTGTAGCAACGGGGCCAGTAATCCTGATTGACTGAATTCTGTTGATTGAGAGATTATGAGGCACCTTGACGAAAGCATCATGATTTCAAAATTTAATACTATCACTTGTTGCTTTTCATCGAATAGGATGGTAACATCATTGAAGAATTCTATCAGACATGTAGTAGAAACCAAGATCAAACGGAGATATATTGCAAGAGGTATTGATACCAACTTTCTTGAGTAGGTAACCACATAAGTGATCTTTTATCACTTATCTTTTATCTCCGTTACCCATGAGATAACATGTATGATAATTTGTCTTCAGTTTTGAAATTGACCTTTCCACCCTGATTAGTGTTTGGGAACTCCCCCAGGCTTCAGGGTATGCACCAGAAACTAAATACAAGGTAAATATTTTGAGTAATCGCGTCAACATAAGTGGTCCTGCCATTTCACTCACTCCAGAGCTTGCATTGAATATGAGGGTTTGCTGGTGGTATGAATATTACTGAGCTCAAAGTTGGTGGCATTGAGAATATTCTTATTGATGCAGTTACGAATAGTCTAAAAGGTGAGAGATGCGCTCTGACTGAGGAAGAACCATCTACAAATAACACTTTGGTCATGATACATCTCTCCATTAAGCAGAAAAGAAAGAATGTGGTATTCTGTTTTCTTTTTTATGTGTTTTGCAAACGGACGATAGAGGTTTCGGGATTAAGACGCAGTAGCAAGTGCATTACTTTATTCTACTTGTTTATGCCTTTCAATCTTACTTTTCACACCCTTTAGTACAGATTACATTTTGTGCAGGGTGCTGGACTCTCTAGATATGAAGAGAGTCCATCGCAGTTTATGAAGCCTAGCCCTGATTTTTGGTTGACACAAGAATTCATTGTTATGAAAGACGTTCTGCAGGGAGTAGTAGTTGCTGGAGCAGATGTAATGTAGACATATTCACAGTATGTGTGTTCAAAACAGAATGTTGTTTTGGATATGGTGCATTTCTCAAGAAATAGTATTACATAGAGGACTACTTGACGATTGGGGTTGCGACACTTTTTGCAGACCACCATATATGTCGTTGTGACATCATGACTAAATTTCAAGTCAGGAATGTTATGGTTTCCTGTAGGCAAGTGCCAGCATGTGTAACAAACCTGACAGCGTGTCCCTTAAGTCTGGTAAAGTATTTTATTAAATGCGTTGATTGTCCCACTCTTGATGTGTGGCACTCAAGTTTCGTAACGTCCACACTAAATTCTTCTGTTCCACTCTCTCCACTTTAATAGTATCATAGAAGCGAATCACTTCATTAATAGTCAGTCACAAATTAAACGCATTCCGCTACATGATACTAGAATTATCCGTGACAGAACCGCAATTAAACGTGGAATCCTCAAAGCAATAACAGCTAAGCAGTTAAATTTATGCAATAGTAACAGTTAAAATCACGACTGATACATGAGCCCCGAAATACTTTTTGCTACCCCACCCAAAACCGTTAACAAATGCAGTGAGAGTGCTAGTTCAAAGGTCTATTCTATGAACAAAAGAGCTGCAACCATTCGTCATCAGTCTAAAAGTTCAACTACCAAACCGCAAGTTGGTTGCAACTCTGTAGTACATCAGCATTTATCTAAATATACCTATAAGGACCTAAAGACTCAACTTAACAGATTTTCGCCTCGGAAACGTGCTACTCTTTATAACCTTCTGCCCACAGTATTCAACCAACTTGGTAAGCAATAATGCCTCACCACCAGTAATCCTACTCAGTGCGTTAGTAAGCTTCTAAAATTAAACCCCAGGGCTCTCAAGAGTCAGGACACGCGCAACATAAACATCTCCCTAAATCATTACCCTACGCATTCTCCCATCTCTGACCAAAAGCACAGTTTAACACACAATAGGGCTAGAATGCCGAGTAGTGTGCATAAAATCCGTAACGTCATTCTGATTTGGTGTCCTCTCATTGTTCCTAGACACTATCTTAGTCAAGATACCTTGCACAACACTTGACTCTCTGCTTCGAATCAAGTACATTACCCATTTTTAACGCTCACCCTCCAACCCAGTTGTTTCGCTATGTCCAACTGTTGTCTAAACTTGTCTACTAGACACCACCATATACCTGAAACCGCACCAAGAGAACAAGGATCGAGCGCAGAGAAATAAGTTGGTTTAGACTAGCTCTTGAAAATGATACTGGTTATTGGAACCAGTCCGTTACTTCACGTCATCACTATCATACTGACCGTCAAATAAAATAGTTCGTTATTTGAAGGCAATACTGACCAACTCCTGCCAAAAATGGAGACCTTTTAAGTGTAAGCTTGATCGATCCCGTTAAAAGTGATATCAGTCACACCCATAGACAAAAAACTATTAAATGCGGAAATTTATAATTCTAATCGCTACTGTGATTTCGGCGCGTAAGGTGAAACTATAAGAAATGTGACTCTAGAATGACTGTGACGTATATCTATTGTTTACTTGATCTTGACGTATATTTGTGGTCCGTTTCAAAGTTCTTGTTTCCATAAGGACGGCTGTTATATTGTTTATGTCAAAATATTTTTTCCCAAGTTTTGTGATTGTAGTCTCATTTCCCTAACATTTCGAATGAAATTCCCAATTTTTTTCCTTAACTGGCCGAATTTTTCATTACCTTGGTAGATTGGGGGTGTTTTCATTATCAACATAATGTTGATTAATGTATGCTTCCGAAAATCGGAGAAATTTCTAAGAATTCAGAGAATTATTGCGTTCCCATATGGGTTTCTGTTATATATTTCTTCTGTGAAAAGGGATTCAACGCACCTCAAATGTTTTAGTACGGCAGAGAGTAAGGAAAACCTGCTCTCCCTCGCCGAACGCTCTCTAAAATCCATGTGTATGTAACCACTGCTTATGAAGTCCTACCTGCATCTTTCTTGTGGCGGTGTTTGGGAAATTCAGAGTACAGAAGGTAAATTTCCGTCTCTATCTGTGTTTGGGGGGTCGAAGGATATACCAGGGCACTTGGGAAATTCTGGTTCGAATCCAGTAGACCCCTGGATGCTAATGAAACGAATGGCGTATGAACCTATTATTCACTAGCCACTATGGAACTGCATCTCCTAAAGTTGCTTTATTGTGTTTTGGATTAGGCTTTTGAGTCAAATGCTCTCCTTGTGACCCCTTAAGTAAACTGCTGGCTTCTGGTTGGGTGTCCAGGCAGTATCCCAGCCGATTCACTAATTTGCGCGGTGTATAAATATTCACGTACTAAGTTGTACCTTGCATCTGAATGACTAAGTTCCCCTTTGTACCAATGTTAAATGTTTAAATATAATAAATAGTTTGTTCATTATTAATGGTAACATTATTTCATAATATTTTATATTGATTAAATTACGCTACTTGTTCATATCCAATATTTTATTAGGTGAGGAAGTTATGTACGTAGACGTCATGTTGCATGGATTACCAATGAAGTAAAGCTCAATATATCAAATTTTTAATCTATAATAAAAGAGGGACGTTCGCACAGAATCGATGCTCCATATAGTCTCATTAGCTTTCTGTGAAACAGATATTTCAACGTTCAACGAAAACGTCGGCTAATTGAAGAAGGTACTGGCCAGACAAAAAGTACAAACTTCAAGATCAGCGGGTAACTTTATATATAATTCACTTAAGGTAGACTTGATTCATTGGGACTATTCCAAGTTGATTGGATGAATGAAAAAATGTAATAAAAATTAAATAACTACTGTCACGTTGATTTAATTGCATCGAATCGATACTGATAGTTGATGACTGCTTGTCAGACGTATTCATGTACTAGTTGCCTCATCAAGTCATGAGCCTATTGATATTTCGAGCACAGTAGGATCGACCTAATTTGTGATGTAGAATCTAGTTTAACCAGTCTAAACCCTCATTTCCGCATTTCCAAATATTGCGGCTAACGTTAAAATTGTAAAATGATTTAGATATTGCATCTCTTTTGGCTTAAATGTTACCAGTTGAGGACTTAGCGGGTCTGAATGTCAATATCTCATCGAATTTTCTTACCGTGCTTAAGTTTATTTGCTGTTGCTTCCCCATTTTTTCAAATTTCAGTTGATATTCATATTTCTTAAATTTACTTCCATAATTATGCCTGTTGCAAAGGAATTGGGAAAGATATCGATGTATGGAGAATTTTCCGACAATATTAGATCTGAAGTTGTAGTTAGATACGCTTATTATTTAATAACAATAAAAATGCAAATTAGTGTCGTAAGTCCCCAAGGTATTCAGTAGAGTGTACTGTTTTTAATTTTTTTAATTTTAATGTTTCTAAGGTCAAAAAAATAGTTTTGGGCTACTATTAGGCTCACCAGAAAGATCCCTTCAAAGTCAACTACCCTACTCCAATGTTCACCAAACATCTGAGGTTAGAACCTGTATTTTTGCTATCGTGTGGGTCTTTCAATCCAATTACCGTAATGCATATGCGAATGATGGGTAAGTCATTTTATTTGTAAAGCAAAAGTTTTCTGTAAAAGTTTACTACGTGCGCGTGAAAAATCATGTCGCTATGTTAAGGCGATTGAGTTGATGAAAAAGATGAGACACTAACCTCTTACTGCACGTCCCCACCTAAAAAATTGTTTTGAGCCAAAATGAGAATATTTTCCTTTTTGAAATAACATTTTCTTAAATGTGGAGGTGTGGATTAATAATCAAACTTGTAATGGAACCTGGACCAAAGCAGTGTGTAAACCAACAGTTCCCAGGGTACTGTTTGGTTCTTAATTAACTAGGCTACAAAGCACTATAAACAACATCTGTTTCATGTTAATCACTACACTTTATTCAGTTTTTATTGTGTTTCGCGACATTGGCAAGTAGTTGTCATCAATCATTTGGTTAAACGCTTGGTCCAATTTAAGTGGTGTGGTAGCCCGATGTCGTGTTTAGTTATCGTCTATATAATATCAGATAGTTGTAGCTAATTAAATTATATTAGTGTTTCGTGTATATTGCAGTTCTTAAATAGGGCTTTTCTACAGCCTTATTGACGCGGAAATCTCGTCATTTTTTCGAATTCTCTCCATATAATACCGCAATCACTGATATTACCACTGATCGATTTTTGATGTATGAAACTATAAGTCCAATTTAAAACCTAATCTGATCTAGTACTTTTGGCCATTCAGTTTTATTGAGTGCAATAATCAACAAGATAAATGTTCATGAGGTTTAATTTTAACTGAAAGTTATTCCCAGTCATTGTCCCGTTATTTAACCACACTCATGAGTAATATTAATTGGAATATTCAAAGGATTTACTGGAATGATTTAATTTTTGTTTACCATTTGCATTTTATTTATTTAAAAATGAATTTTGATTAGTCTCGATTTTTAACGCTCTTTTTTGTTTAGAACTAGCTAGAGATAAGATCGAAAATTTACATTTATCAACAGAAGGTTCTCATCATGCTTTGTCCGAGAAATATGGTGATAACTATTTAGTAAATAATGGCCATCACCAAACAATTGTCGTTGGAGGCATATTTAGTCCTGTGTCCGATCTCTATGAAAAGAAAGGTCTCCTACCAGCCTCTATACGCGTCGAGCTTACACGATTAGCTTGTATTTCTACATCTGACTGGTTAGCTGTAAGCAATTGGGAGTGTTCACAGTCACGTTGGTTAAGAACACGAGTGGTCTTAGATCACATCAACAGTGTCTTAAATGATATCTATTCAGATTTGAATAACAACCATAAAACCGGCATTAACTCAGTCATGAAGAAAAAGATTTGCTTCTCACCTATCAGCTCTTCGTGTAAGTTTGCTACGCTTAAAATATGATCATAAATGTTTGTGACTTTTGGTTATTTGATGTAGATTAGTTTTTAGTGCATCTTTTGAAGATTCTTCACAAAGACCACTGTTTCCTGTAATATCACATTCAGTCTCTCTCGATCTCGATGCCTGTTACCCCCAATGGAGTATAGGCCGCCCACCAGTTTTCTCCAACCAGCTCTGTCCTGGGCTTCCCTTTCTAGTTCTTTCCAGTTTTTGTTCATTCTTCTCATGTCTTTCTCTATTTCTCGGCGTAATGTGTTCCTTGGCCTTCCTCTTTTCCTTTTACTTTGAGGGTTCCATGTGAGGGCTTGTCTTGTGACGCAGTTGGGTGCTTTTCGTAGTGTGTGTCCTATCCACTTCCACCGCTTCTTCCTGATTTCCTCCTCCACTGGAATCTGGTTTGTTCTCTCCCATAGTAAGTTGTTGCTGATAGTGTCTGACCAACGAATCACATTCCATGAAAACTTTTTATTTAGGGATGATTTCTCATTTTTGTTTTAAAGGATTTTCTCTGAGCCAGTATTAAAGCGATTCGGTGAATTTCTCACATCGAATTTCACTGTATTCAGTTTGATTCTTAGTGTATTTCCTTATATTGATTATTCCACTATGATTTTGTATTCTGTGATTGATAATCAGTAAACCCGGTGTATTACAAGGTTAGCTTGTACGTAAAAACACCCTTCTTTGGTCTCCTATAGTAAGTCTTATTAATAAGATTTGCCTTTTAGAGTATCTAAGGGGGGTCGCTATAAGTAAGTAAAGCTGTTGTATACGGCATCACAGTTGTCGTTAGTTGCCTCTGCATATCTCACCCCGTAACAAAGATCCATTTAGAACAATAAGACATCTAAAACCGGTTCCTTTTTATTTAGTGCCTTTGTTCGGTAATAACATGATCCTCTTCGCAACGACTTTTTAGTGTATAAAGCTTCCTTGATTAATTCCGTAGTATACTAACTACTGAAATACCTTATTTTCAATTATATTTACGTCTTCATTTGTTAGGAATAACTTGTGATCTGTCCATCTATCTATCTATCTATTTATTCCCTAGCTACTGATCATTTGGTTAACGAAAACCATGAACGAACAAAACTTTCATCACTAGAAGGCATGGCAACTGACGTCTGGCTTAAAAACTGCTTTACTCACCTCGACTCTCTTACCAATGTTAGTAACGGAAAACGTAGTGAAAATCGAGTGCATAATATTGATGATGATCATGTTAACAGTAATCGTTTCACTTCATTATCATCTGCAAATAAATCTTGTCAAAATCAGAAAACCAGTTCAGACATTTCACTATCGAAGCCATGTGTGAAATTAGTTTGTGGTGCTGATCTTCTTGAATCATTTGCAACTCCAAATTTGTGGTCCGCTGAAGATGTAAGTTTATGATTTATTTTTTTTAATTATCTAAACATTCGAGGCCTTCATTCAGTGAATCATCACCTTATGTCTATTGTGTATAGATCAAGTATCGCTTTAGTATTATTATCTCTTAAAAATACAACATTCATAACTAAAATGTTTTAGCATTGTAGCCCTTTTTTCAGTGTGCTAATTAAGATTTCATGTTTTGCTCACTAAGCCTAAGCGTGCCGGAACTTTTCTTGTTTGACTAATTTATTCTATTCTATTCTATCAAACAATCGAAAATTTTATTCAGCTTTCCAATCTAACTATTGCGTAATAAAGCAAACTTGGGATTCATTGATTATAGTGTACATTCTTAGTCAGTCAGTTGCAACGTAGAACTTCGTACGTATGTACATAAGTTCATGTTGCCATACCACATTATTAGCACAGAGACGCAAATGTCAAATCAAATCCCATAGTGATAAAGATAGTAGATGTATTAATGTTAATAAAGAAAACCAGGGTTCGAAGATATTATTCAAGAAATATAATTCAGTGAGATAAGGTTAGAAAGACAAAGGTAGAGGTGCTGACGAATCCAGAAGATTAGGATTTGAGAGAGCTCAAAGAGTGGATGCGCTTGAGCCATTGCAAACGATTTGAGCCATGTCGTTCAAGGTCTCTAACCATTGATGACTTTCGTCTCGCGGATCCCAACCAGGTAGTCTACATCTACCAACATGACTCAGTCCACTTGTCAGAGACTTCATGGATTTGTGCCATGTTTTGGTCTGGCTGCCCTTAGCTTTCTACCAACCTACTCCTACACCACATAACATAGCTCGTCGAGGCAGTCGGTGGTTAGGCATACGTAACACATGTCCCAACCACCTCAACTGATGAAGTTTCACCACTTCATCTATTGACCGAGGCTGCTACCTTGACGTGGTGGTCGGGCTTGCCTATCGTGATGACCCAACCGAGCTATACTGGCTGGAACACATGTTCCTGCAGGTCCTACCATGCCAGGCAGGTCGATCGGAGGACGATGAGACTAAAAGCAGCTACCCAAGGTCTGAGGGCGAAGTCGTACTGCTGACTGCAGAGGGGTGTGACAGCAGTAAGGTGTTTCCCTCGGACAACCAGCATCTGCAGCGATGCTGCCTTCTCACAAGGAAGGAAGGGTTAGAAAAGGTCGGCCCTAAAAATGTCACACCTCCCCTACCTCACGGATTTCCGTCTCCTTGGGTAAGGGTGCCCACTAAGGGCCATTAAGAACGGAGCTAATCTTCAAAAACGTTTCATAAAAAGGCCGTGCGTGACCGGCCTCAAGCAGTTGTCCCTTGGACTCTGCGGTCACGCAACCAGGTCTCCGATACCCGCAATAGTGTACATTCTAACGCCCTTAATTACTAGTTATCCATTATCTGTGATCCATAAAGTTTGCTTAATTTCATCAAATAACCATACGTTTTTTTGTTCAATTAGATTCCAATAATCTAGATAAATTTCTATTGGATTATTATTATCTTATATTAGATTGAAACAATTGTTCGTGACTATGGTATAATTTGTATTAGTCGACCTTCATACGATGCTTCGAAAATTATTCATCAATCAAACATTCTATGCAAATATGAGGTAATTTATTCTACTTTGTAATACATAATATTATTCTTGGGAAAAATTATTGTAAATACATACGTGAATGTTTGAATTATCTTTTTTGCGTTATCATAGTGAGAATATTCAAATGATTGAATCATATGGTTTTAAAGTCAATCGAGAAGGAAGTGAGGCTAATTATTTTTTTTATTGGATTGCTCATGAATATTGTGTATTCGATTACTGTCAAGTTATGAATAAAACAAGTGCGACTGGAATTTCGATTACCTTATCTGTTTTCGAAACATAAACTTTATTTGTAATAACTTGTGTATGTATACTTATTTAGTGTTAATTAGGATTACATTTGTCAGTCAACTACAACGTAGAACTTCGTACATACGCACATCAGTTCAACTTGCCACTAGTACATAGAGATGGAATTGTCGATTCAAACCCCATAGTAGTAAAGGTAGTAGAAGTATTAGCGGTAATGAAGAAGATAAGGGTTCGAAGATATTATTCAAGAAGTATAATCCAGTAAAAGAATGATAAAGGTGATCAATAATTCAGAAGATTAGAATGTGAGTGAACGCACAGAATGGATGCACTTGCGCCATCGCAAACGATTTTGAGCCATGTAATTGAAAGTCTCTAACCGTCGGTTACTATTTTCTCGCAGACCGGTTTTCTGTTGGTATGTGTGAACAATAAACAGGCAAATATGAATTCTTGGAAATTATCATACTCGCTTGGCATGTCGGTAGCTTTATAGACTTAGTATTTTTGCGTTTAATACTCAGTTTGAATCTCGACATGAATATCAACACATACATCCAATCTCTAATCAGGGCGAAATGCATTTCATGGAAATAAAAAATGAATATCCTGATTTGGAGGTCAGAATATAAGATAAACAGAGATGCATCAGATGAGTAATAATTAATGGTCAAGTAAAAACATGTTTGATACGGGGCCATAGTGGTGAACATGTTAAGTATAAATTATTTGATTACTTGTATACGCATAGAATTGATAAATAGCCGAATTAAATGCAGTCAAATTTTGAAAGTAAAAATCTTATAAATATTTTATGTGCTTTATTTGAATACGTTTAGTGACTAGTAAGATTTATCGTCTCAGGTAAGTTAGATTTCTTATGTTGATCTACGATAAGGCTTTTTTTTACTTTGTTAACCTGAGATGTATTGATAAACACCATATATTAGTAACTCTAAGAAATACTTGTTGACAACGCCTAAATTCTTCTTGACAACATTTATTCACCGAACTAAAAATAAGTTGTATTTTACCGTTCTTTTCCGCTGAGCTTCATCGCTGAAATTAATGTTTTCATTCATATATACTTCTGAAAAGGCAAAAGTATGATACACCTCTCAGTTAGTCGTTAATTATCGATTGACACTAATTCACAGTGAGCACTGTCATGTAGTTCATTGAATGCTCTAAAACTATCAAGTAGAAATACAATAAATGAGGTGTTATCTTTTTATAGAGCCAATAGTCTTCAATCATTTCAAAACCTTTAAAACAGTGAAAAATTATGATTTGTTTGCCTCATATCGATGCGTTCGGTTATGATGATTTAAACATAGATCTGTTTAGATAATTCACTTATGTACATCAATATTTATTATCGATATCTTTTCTAAATGTATGTATGTATTTTCTAATGTATTCTTGAAAATTATTTTAATTTTTTTTTTTCGATTTAGAATAATATAAAATTAGTGGTAGATAATTGTCACAATTCACTTAGTTCTACATTTGTACGTCATGCTTTATCTCATGGTGAAAGTGTACGTTATCTTGTTCCAGATCGTACACTGGAATATATTTATACACACAAATTATATGATGCTAGAATACGAAATGTTAATCTATTTGAAAAAGCTAAAGTAGAAGAAGTACATAGTTGATTACTGAACATTCCAAGCTGTAATTTTTAAACTATGGAATACATTTGACTATTATTGATAGTATATAATTGTAAATACAACTAATCATTAATATATATATACATATATATATATATATATATATATATATATTGCTCATATTGATTGGAATATATTTTTAGAAATTGTGCAATTCTGTCATTTAATGTTTCTATTCTGTCAAATGATTTGCTTATTTTGTTATCATTTCAAATAAAAAACTATGTAATCAATATGATTCTGATCTGTTTAATTTGATCATTTGATTTTCATAAATGTTCATGCCAAATTCGCTTAACATATACTATCTGACTAAATGATAGATGAATGGATAGAAACAAAGTGCATGGTATTTCTAAACGATAAATAAAAAGCAGTAGATAAATAATCTACTTATACAAGTGTTGTCACATTACTCAGTTATACAGTGATAAATAAAAAAATTCTAAGTGAATTAGATAAAGATAACATTGTTGATATAATATCTGCTAGAAAGTATCAGTCTTTCCATGGCTTAGAACGATGTATGAATGAATTATGAATTTAAAAAGACTTGTTGGGATTTGAACACTAATTAGTGTTGATGAAATCTTTTCTGCAGAGTGTCTTAAAATTATTGCATCGACTGAGCATCTTTACTGAATTTTTCGTACGATGTTTTTCCGTCTCGTTAGAAAAACACTTGAAATAGTTGTATGTAAGAATGCAGTATTTCAACCCACGAGACGTTCGACTAAGTTTACTGAGAACAAAATCACCAGTAATAATCCATCAGGAACAGTGAAACACAGGAGTCATGAAAAGTCACCTTAGTGCTGCAAGGTGAGTTTCCAAAGACACCATTTCCTATCTGATCATGTAAGGCTACAACACTGTTACTGTGCTTAAACATGAATGCTGTTCTTATGCTAAAATATATGTATTTTGAAGACAAATGCTGTAAGACTTGGTCATCAAATAAAATGATAGTAAGAATGTCGAATATCTCAAGTTAGTCATTTAATTTTGTACTAACTTCATAAGTGCCTTGATCGAGTAACATACTCAGTCTTATTCGTTTATTGTAGCAGGACAGCGGAAGCTAAGTAGCTTTCAGGACGGGACAAAGACTTTGTTCAAGGATTCGTACACAACTCTACCCATTCAAGACATGACAACCTAAGTTCTCTCCATACGTATGTAAACTTCGTGGAAAATCAACAAGTAACCTTGAGTCTATCATGTTCTAAAATCAAATCACAATAAATTTATGGATCAAAGGTGTTGAGGAAGCACTGGTTGCAACGTAGGCGTAATAATTTTCAGGAGTAATAAATTATTGAATCGCGAGGATAAATCATATTTCGCGTATCCCAAATCACCGTCAATTACAATGCCAATCAAAATGGACAGATTTTAAGGCTGGCAAACCAAAACGCTTGTAGGAATGCGATTCTTTCGATAACGAAATCATACAATACGTAGCGCTGGGTCATGTATCCTTTGCATTTTCAATATGTACTGCCAAGCATTTAATGTAATTTTTTCATCGAATAAACTATTCCCCGTTTGCGACAAATTTCTAGTGTTGGTAAATGGGTATTTAGATTAAGACTGCAACTTGGGCATTAATCTAAGTATTTAGGCACGAAGTTATGAACGGGCAAGTGACGAATTTAAAAAGATATCCAATTAGTCAGAATATTTATTTTATATATATACATATGTTGAAAAGTTAGTTGACGGTATTCTAATTGCAGGCTGGTATGTGATCTACTATCTGTTGCTATACCTCTCTCCATATTATTCACATTTTTTATTAAATCGTATAAACTGTGGCAACATAAAACCATGCTTCATAAATAATTTAGTTTGAAAAGTAAGAATCCATCTTTAAAATAGTTTCAAAGGGGTCGCAGTTATCATATGCAGCTAAAGTGCTTGAATTTCATAAATTTACTAAGGAATTCTTACTTAGTCACCTACTTTTAACTATCATAATGCATCAAACAACATATTTCAAGGAGTATGACTTAGTTCCGAAATATAATTACGAAGATGTCACTAACATGTCCCATCCCACTAGGTATCATAGGCATGATATATGAGAGGACATAATTCAGTTACACTTCTGCATTATTTTGTCGTTTGGACGGCCGATAACTAATAAATCGAGGGCATAATTTATGATTAGACGTAAGACAATATGAGAACTCGTTTTTAGCAGAAGTTAGCGATGTCAATATCCATCTGACTATAATGTAATTAAGTACTAAACACACTTTCATAAGATTGGTTTTTGCTATTGCTACGTCTTTTTTCAACTTAATTTGTAGATATCAAGTTTTTTAGCCTAGACCGACTAAATAGTACCGAGTTTTGTATTTGCTTTCAATATTATGTTTAAATTCAGGACCGCGCCTGACCTACTTTGCTTTCAACAGCCGAGTAGTATTGCTTACTCTCACACTTAGTATATGGTCATACCTAAGTGGCTTGTAAATGAATTTTATTTCATGCTTGGCAAAAAGAAACAAGCTTCAAAGTAATACACAATATAATAAATATATCAACTGTATCGACTTTTTGTTTAATAAAAAGGTATTTAAGATATATAAAAATGTATTTCATCTACAGGATGAATGTACAATTATCGTCGAGCACGGTCAACTGACCGACTTCGACTGCGTTCACGCGTTCTGTGTTTGGTTGACATCTTGACCGGATTAGGACCTTTCGTAAATGCCCAATCCACGTGGATTCTTTGGCCGTTTAGCTCAGAACCATTCAGATGTTCCATAGCGGTATGCGCTTCCTTAAAATTTTCGTATTCTACCAATGCATACCCCTGTAGTCTATTAGAAAATCAGATATATGAAAGTACCTTTAAAAAGCCAGTCCGCCGGTCAAGGTTTAAGTGTATATTTTTTATATCTCCATATTCACAAAATTTATCTCTGATATCTTCTTCCGTAGCCTCTTCCTGTACATTCCTGACAAACAAGATCCAACCTTCTACGGCTAGTGAAATATATACATATATATATTGTTACAACTTACATCTTTGAGGTCCTGATTTTGACGACCCATCATTTACCACTAGAGATTCATACCCTTCTTTTGTCGTCCCAACCGAGTCTACAAGGCTTAGAAATTAAAAAATGTATACCAGCTCCAAATCCTCTGCCTTTTCTTCTTTTTGCACTTTCCTTTAATTTCATTAAACCATCTAAAATAAATAAATTAACGTAGCTTAAATTAGGCACTTAAAACTGATCGAATACCAGTGATAATGCTACATATACAACAAGAATATTTTAACAAGAAATATACGATTATTACCTGGTATCAAATGTTAAAGTAAACATTGGTTTTTGATACTATGAACCGTAAATCCTCGGTGGTTTTGAGATTGACAAACTACCAGCGTAGATAAAAAAAAACACAGTTTAGTACCAACTAAATGTCTTTTAGGGCTTTTTTTCTTTTTGTCAATAGACGAGTATAGCGCTTACACCCATCAATTTAGTGTTTTCATATACCTTTATTTCGTCTAAGGTGTAACGTAAGCGAAGTATCCACCTACCAACTAAAGGACTAGTCTACTGCTCAGCAGTTCTCTCTATCCTGCTCTACGTTTCTGGAGCATGGTCACCAAGAATGGACGGTGATTGTGGGTTACTAGCATTTGACCACGAGCGAGAAATATCTGGGTTAGGAACGAAGTGCTAAGCAGGGATGGCAAATCGATTAAAGTAGTCAGTCCTCATCAGGTGAAGTGATCGGCACATTCTTTACGAATAACCAACCACTGCTTATCTTAACGGGTGGTGTATGATGTGGGAGTATGCTATAAGGAAGTCCAGTTCCCGGATCCTACTTAAGATCTCAGTCAATGCAGCTGCTAAAACTAAACCACCATCCTTGAGAATCTCAGGGGTCAATATATCAGGACCTGCAGCTCGCCCTCGCTTCAGATTTCCTATCGCCTTCCCAAACTCATAAAGGGTCGGGGGACTTACGTCGATCTGTCATTCAGGATGACTAGAGATCTTGGGTAACCGAAGTGTGGCTGGAGACCAGTTGAACTGATCCCTGAAGTGTTCTGCCCATTGGTCCAGTCTCCTGGATTGAGAATGGATAATAAGACCATCCGTTTCCGAAATAGTCTCACTCACATTTGGGTTCCTAATACCAGTTTCCTTGATCAGTCTGAATAGTTGCCTATCGCTGCTGTCTTTTCCATCTCTCTCACTTTCGCCACCCACCACTGTTCTCGATCATTGCGAAGGCTTTTTATCAGCCTCCGCCTGAGCTGACTCTGCTCCTCATCGCACTCAGAGCCAGGTGGAATGAGTTCTCGAGCATCCACCAGTTCGGTAGATGCTACTGAGATCCACGGCTTATCCCTAACCTTATAGTTTACCTTGCTAGCAGATATCACTACCATTCCCACAGACTTTTTGATACCATTCCAACCTGAATCCGGATGGGAATCGCCCACATGGTCGCCTAACTGTTTTTCTAGTTGTTCCTGAAATATATTCTTAGCCTTATCATCAGTAAGTAGAGCCCTGAAAGGTTTCCTTGAGATGTCTTTCCTTTGTTTAGTAAGCCTCAAACAAATACGTGATCGCACTAGAGCATGGTCTGAGTCTAAACAAGTGCTCCAGAATGAGCGGCGATCTTCAACAGAGCTTCTCCACTGATGGCTTAAAGCGCTGTGATCTAGTTGCCTCCATCGTTGGGTCGGCTTTGGGGGTGGCCAGGTCAGATGTTTTTGCTTATGCTTAAAGTTAGTTTTTGCTAGAAATATGCAGTTATCTGAGCATAGCTGCAGTAGACGGTCGCCATTATCTGTTCTATTAGCCACGACACCGTAAGATCCACCCAGGTGTCTTTCCTTTCTCACTCAGTCTACATACTTAAGCATTGAAGTCACCCGTCATTATTACTATATCGGAGCGCTCAAACTTCTGAAGAAGTTTAGAGAGACAGACAAACCGAAACACGGAACAAATCTACGAAGTCATAAACAACTGAACTGAGTCATAATCTAGTGTGTCGACTAAACTGTTAGAGTCTATGTGGTTATTGCAAGTGATGATTAAAGGCTTTGAATGACATGACTTAAAATTATTTAAAATGACGCAGGCGCATCCATTGTCTTCCTCCAAATTCTAAATTTCTGAATGTCATAATATTTTTGTTATTCCAAATCCTATACATCTAAACTTTTTTTAATACCACTAATACTGTTACTACCTCTAATGCCTTGGTAATCTGCCCTAACGATCTTATCTAACCATGCTGGTTTCGTGTGGTAACCCTGAAGTACCACGTTTCATGTAGCGATTGGCTAGTAGACTGACTTGCGCACGGGTTTTTAAAACCTCTCTTATCTATTGGAGTTGTAGATTAACAATAATTGATTGAGTGGTGATATTTGTGCGATAGGTGGCGTCTCCCTTAACCTAATACAGAAATAAACCTTTAGACGAATGCGTTGCCGAATTGCTTAAACTTCAACACTAACAGTCATTTGATAACCTGTAACTGTACTTTATATTATTGAAGTGCTTTACAAAGTATTTAACACTTGAGTAGGAAAATAAATTTTCACTGCTTGTGAATATGTAAGTCAGCTAGAACATAATCTTACAAATATTTTGCGAACGCATTGGTTAGTTCGTGCAAAAATAAACTTAGTAAGCAATGTTAAACGCTACTTTGACTTAAAAACATGGGGAACGTTACTGAATTACTTAGCCTAAGATAGGTCTACGTTTAAAGTAGACTTCGTGTCCCAGAAAAATATTTAAATGGTATTCTGAACCACCCTTTGGCTTTTGGAACTTGTTGAATTTTCTTGATACTACTAATGATCCTCTCCTCAACTCTTCAGATAATTTTAATGCCAGACAACACGAACCTTGGGAAACAAGGATGAGAACGCTAACTACTGACGTAATTAGGAGATCGTATATGACCTAAAACAATAAATTCAATATTCTTCAAAACCATTTTTTAGTTGACTTCGTTTGATGAGAGACCAAGAAAGTTAAGACATGAGACTAAATTGGAACACAAAGCACTTGGTTTCAACATTCAAGTGTACCATCGAAGCGGAAATGTAATATTCTGAGTTAACTAGGTCGTGGAACATTAACAGTACTGTTGCGAGGAATTAACTTTGGAGTTACAACACCTGGTTTCGAATTATATCACGACGATTTTCAGAGAAGAAGACTGATAACATGTCAACATCTGTACCTATTTTTTAACAGACCCAGTTCAGGCTAACTAGGCAACCTGACAAGACAGGTGGAGATTATCACTGAACTTTATCTGGTTGAAAGGCTGGAAGAGGTTTTCAATAAAAAAGAGACACTATTATAGGATGATCATGCTCATAGTATACTACTGATATTAAAACAATACCAAACAAAGTCTTGGAGAAATTATCAGTCGTCGTTTTATTCAGACGTCATGTTTAAGACTAGAATATTCCAAAAACTACACAATACCAACAATAAAAGCTACATAGGCATCTGGTTTGAAAACATTATATTCCTTCTACCGTGCATTTATAAACGTCATAAGGCTTCAAAAGTTGTTGTAAAATTTAAACTTACGGTCGCCATCCGCATCTTCTTCGAAGTCATTCTCGCCATGCAAATCAAGTACATCTGCCATTTTAGTGAATGGTAAACACTCAGTGTAGCGAGCTATTTACT
The DNA here is from genome assembly GCA_944470395.2 of Schistosoma turkestanicum. Lineage (NCBI taxonomy): Eukaryota > Metazoa > Platyhelminthes > Trematoda > Strigeidida > Schistosomatidae > Schistosoma > Schistosoma turkestanicum. The sequence goes on from OX103973.1 coordinate 27,058,148, forward strand.
TTTGGCGCCGAAATAACTATACTTGCACGTTAGACTCAATGTCTTTGTCATTAGTTAGTTTGTAAAAGATAGATTTCTTCTTGGAAGCCTCTTGTTTTTCCGATTAGTTTTGAGGAAAATGCAATAAGACTGAAGATTAGGAATGAAAGGGGGAAAATAAAAGAGAAACAAGTTAATTACGCATGATCACAACTACAATAGATATGTTACGAGAAATTCGACAGCTGAAGTTAATATTAGCTGTAGATGATATTTTTGAATATCTCAAAGTCGAAATTACATTTTAAATCAGGTAATATTTAGGATTTTCTTGCATTCACTTGTTATTTTAATATGAACTGCTATAGATATACAAACTTTGTACGTTTTTATTTGGTGTGTCTATTTACACTTCATCTGGACATTTAAGTGTTTAAATGATGATTTAACAAAGTATGTTGCAAGTCTCGTATACGTTACGAAAGTCTTAGCAGTTATGTAAAGTATGGTTGGAGTATTTGAAAATTATTGTTTCTTGAGGTGCTGAAAATGCATATAATCATTGTTTTAGCAACCATAACATGTGGGTTAGTCACAGATCGATTATATGTCGAACCATAATTATGGTGATGTAATTTATTTTAAGAATTTCCTTCTCAACCCTAGAGATTTCGTCGTACCTTTTAACCACATCGGTTTCGCATGCCAGTCGCAAATCTTTAGGTAGCGGTTACTTCGTGAATAACAAACAACTGGTAATGATCCGGTAAGGTGTTCGTATTCCGTCGTAGACAGTCACCAATTGGACGCCAATCGTTGTTTTTCTCTAACGGGACCGTATGCAATGGAGATTCTTATGGGCTATAATGTTTCCGAATTCGTTTTTGGGAGGTTAGCTTTTCATTAGCTAGTCATTGGACTTTTTAGAGTACAAGTATTCTGGTCGAACCGTCGTGTATCCAATTTCCACAAGGTAACTGTGGTGATGTTTGACAAATTTCGGCTATCTTCTGAGTATTGATTGAAAGAACGGATCAGTTACTTGTTTTACTGTGATTGAACATACTGACAAACTGAAAACTAAACCCGACAAACAGATACTGTGGAGATGGCATGACAAACTTATTTTGTAAATAGTTTTTCAAACTATTTGTATTTATTCTGTTAATGTTCACGGCCTGTAAATTCACTATAAAATTGTTGTACATTTTGTCTAAGTTTGTGTCCTTGAATATATCAGGCGCTTTAACTGCTCCACGTTTCCGTTCTTTGTACACATAGCACGGCACTCACTGCCTGATCCTATCAAATGCACTTTATACGCACGTCTCATGTTCTCAGTTGTTCATTAATGCTATAACTGGATCCTATTACGTATATTATCTACATTTATAGACTGCAGTCACACATATATGCAACGCTACGGATAGTTACATCTCTTGGATTACTAGCATTTCTATAATTGTGGATTTATAGTACCGAACACAGCCGAACACGTACAAGCAGCCGTATAAATTAACATCCTTACATATTTATTGTGTTTATTACATTTAACTGATATATTTCAATATACGTCTGTTTGTATTCAATAACTTTGTTATTATTTTGAAATAATATATTGTTTTGTCTACCAAAATTAATTGGTGAGCCCGCGTTTATACTATTTTATGTACAGCTATATTTTTTTTTTATAAACAGTTTCGGCTGACACGCTTTGTTTCTATCTAATTAGGTTGGTCGTGGTGTCAGTATTTAGATGCTGTAAAATAATAGCGTTGGATATGAGAGACTTAGCTTTCTCAAATGCAGTCTTAGCAGCAGTCGGTAAGTTGAATATATCATTTTTAGTTTTCTTCGTCTCTTTTTTTATCGGCTTTTAACAGATCAGTCAAAGGTTGCAAAGTTTCTGAGCAGTTGCATAGGAATCGTCGATAGAAATTACACATTCCAAGAAATCGGCGTAATGACTTTAATGAGTTAGGTTCAGGATAGTTGATGATTGCTTCAACTTTCTCCTGTAGTGGTTTTATGCCTTGTGAGTCTATGTAGTGTCCTAGAAACTCCAAGGCAGGAGCACCGAATATGCACTTGAAAGGGTTAATGACGACACCGTACTTTTGAAAACGATCGAAAAGAGTTTGTAGATGCTGGACATATTCTTCGATCGATGCGCTAGCTATTAGAACGTCATCGATGTGGCCAAAAATGAAGTCGAGACCTCTGGTCACTTCATCCATAAAGCGTTGAAATGTTTGGGCTGCATTTTTTAACCCGAATGGCATTCTCAAGAACTCGAACAAACTAAAAGGAGTGATCATGGCTGCTTTTTGATATCTTATGGTGCCATCGGGATTTGGTGATATGCTCTTACAAGGTCCAGTTTTGAAAAGAAATGTCTTCCATGTAGGTTAAGTGAAAAATCATGAAGGTGAGGAATTGGGTATCTGTCTGGAGTCGTTTGATTATTCAAGCGTTGATAATCACCACATGGGCGCCATTCCTGATCTTTCTTTGGAACCCTGTGTAGTGGTGAAGTCCATGGGCTGTTTGATTGACGGATGATACTCAGCTGCATCATGTGCTCAAATTCTTTTTTGGCAATTTGAAGATTGTGTGGGGGTAGTCTCCTTGGTTTGGCGCAGACGGGTGGACCAGTAGTAGTAATTTGGTGCAGTACGTGGTGTAGAGTGCCTTCCGTCCGATGATCAACCTAGGTGATGCTATCGTATTTAGCTAAGATATCGGCAAAGGGTGAATAAGTGGCCTAATTATACCTACTCAATGGATTTCGTAGATGTTGTTGGTTATGCCGTTCACATGTAGACGTGTCTGGTTGTCGACTAGTCGCTTGACACGCACGTCTACTACCAGGTTATAAGCAGTAAGGAAATCTGCTCCAAGTATGGGTTGTTTGACATGAGCTACTACGAGAAACCCACGTGAAACGCCGTGTAAGACCAAGGTCAAGTATTAGAGACTGTTCCTCATACGTTTTGATGAACGTTTCGTTTGTCACCTGTAGTGTTACCTTACTATTAGTAATAAGTTGCCGTCACGAGTGTTGAAGAGGGATGACGCTTATTTCGGCTCCTGTATCGACTAAGATGTCTGAGCCTGAAATCCTGTCCCTGATGTGGAAGAGACGGCTTGCAGCGTGGCCAGAGGCAGTCGCCGCCACCACTATCTGGCAGGCCAGTTTCTCTGTGTCTCCTGACTGTTTGTGGGGAAAAAGCAAGGTTTTGTGCAGCGGTGAGCTTTCTCACGGTACTTCTGGTGGTACCAACAAATACCGGTTGCCCTTTTAGGAGACTTGGAGTGATGTCGGGAGCATGATCTTCTTTTAGAGAAAGGTGTAGTTGGTCTAGTGCTAATCACTGCTACCGAGGCTCGTAACGTTTTTATCTGCTTTGTCAGTTGCGTTATCATTTGTTGAAGATTCAGAACGTGACACATATTATCTATACTGGTGGTTTGTACAGAATTAACTCCCTGGCTGTCTGGATAAATTTACGTTATTCTGTCAGCCAAATCTGTTAGGTTGATTGAGCTTATGGTTATTGTAAGAATCTGTCTAACGATATGTGGTAGCCATTGAAACCAAAGTTGTTTGAGTAAGGTTTCGTCTAATTTATACGGTCCTGACAGTTCTTTCATGTATCTGAATAAATGGGATGGTTTTTTGTCTCCCAGTTCACATGACGTTAACAGTTGTTGTAAAATTTTTTTCATCGGATGCTAAAATTCACTGAATTAAAGCAGCTTTAATTTTGTCATATGGGTCAATCACAGGAACTTGTTCAATCAGGTCTCCAACTTGGGCGGCTATGTCTATGGGTAGTACGCGCGTTTGTGCGCGTATATTTATTGCTAGGAATAAGGCTTCAATTTGTGAGAACCACATTCTAGGATTACTAGCACCATATGCAGGAAGTTTGAAATCTGAGATAGCGTTATCGTCAGATTGTGAATGGTAAAAGTATTGCCTGTAAATTGGCATGTCTCTTGTAACATATTTGTTGTTTGAGAATAAATTATTATTATTATTATTAGCTGGAAAAAATCCATTGTCAATGTGTTAGTTCAGGTAAAACCGTATTAGATAGAAACAAAGCGTGTCAGCCGAAAATGTTAATAAAAAAATCAGCTGTACGCTGATTGGCTAAATCTAATCCAGTCGATCACGTGAATTACAATCCAGAAGCTTCTCATGTTATTACTAAACAGAAACTAACGTTGTATCTATTTTTGCCTTCGCCATCGCTTTCACCTTTGGCTTCGTTTTTCCATTCAACCTTGCTATATGGAATATAATCTTTTTTGTTCCACCGCGTTTTTGATTCTTTGGAACTTGTCCAGTGTACTGTGGTCAGAGTATATTAAGCAATAGGAATTAGCTGGGAATTATTCAAGCTAACGTTACAACACATATATGAATTTTGTTGAGTCTATCGTATGCAAAATAAATCTGTTTCTTTTATAAACAGCTGCCGAAGTTCCAAGTAGACGCTAATCGCTTACTAAAATACACATTATTAGGCAGAACGTAACGAAACAACAGTCGAGAGCGCATGTACCCTGTTTCAATAATCCAGGAGGACTCGTACAAGTGCAAATATTATTGCCTGCTACATGTTCTTATATCACAGTGACGTAAGGCGATGAAACAAATTTGATTCCACCAGCGAAACAGTCACATTTTCGTTGTGACAAAGTTAAACAAGAACGGACAGAGTGGACATCCCTGACAGGCACCATTTGAAGTAAAGAATTCCGATGAACGTTTCCCATAAGCTCTCACTCAACCTATAGTGCTCGAGTAGAGGGCTTGTACAAGGTTGATGTACTTCTCTGGTACACCTTTCAATGACAAACACTGCCACAGAACCTCACGATCCACTGAGTCAAATGCCGCCTTAAGATCAAGGAAGACAACTATTGTCGGGCGCTTATATGTGTGTCTGTGTTCCAGTTTGGCGCGCGCTACTTATAAGTAGTATATGAAGTGAGTGAAAATGTAATGTCTGGCAGCAGAAGATGAGGGAAGATCAAGAAAGGAAGAGTGGGAACGCAATGGAATTTGTATGAAACGCATGAATAGTGAAATGTCGGACAAGGGATTGATGATGGATTGAAGATTTGTAAATTAACTGTTTAAGATATGGTTTTCCTTCACTACACCAGACCTGTTGTAGTGTGAATATTTGGTCTATACATCAACCAGATAGAAAATCAGCCTCGTTTTCACTACTCTGCACTTTTACGAGCTTCTTCAGGCGTCGGATTATTAATTCGGCCAATATTTTATATAGTATATCACTTAAGCTAATTCCTATGTGACTGTCACAAGAGGAACTTTGTCCTTTATTAAAGATTGAAACAATCAGGGATTTCTACCAGTCGGATGTGATTACGTCCAGTTCCCAGATTCTACGTAATATCTCGGTCAATCTAACTGTTAAATTTAGACCACCATCCTTAAAAGTCTGAGTTGTTAATCCACCAGGCCCTGATGCTCTCCCTCATTTCTGATATCCTACTGCCTTTTCAACTTCATTTAACGTAGGCGGACTTATATCAATCGTTGGTAACAGAGGGGTTGCTGAACTCCAGTTGAACATTTCCCTGAAGTGTTCTGCCGATCAAACCAATCTCCTGGATCGAGAACGAATGATAAGATCATCCTTTTCTGTGATAGTTACTATGACACATGGATTCCTGGTACCGAGACCCCGGGGAGCAGCATCAGAGCTTCCAGATACACTAAGAGTAAACCGAGTTGGTTCTCTATCCGAACAAGGGGAAATCGAAACAGTGATTTTACTAGTATCCTGTATGCTCGTTTCGAAGACGCACAAAACTTCGCCGGCACGAAATTCTATGGTCATATCCGATACAGGCCCTACTTGGCACAAGGTTCGAACATTAAATGCTTCAAAATGAAGCATAGGGCTTGGTTTCAGGAATAACGCTGCGTATACTTGAGTCATATACATCAGGGGCGCAATGTGATGAAGGAACGTGAGAAGGGTAATTCGTGTAGGTAGGAGAGATATTAGGTGCGTGAAGGATTCGATTGTTGCCGATCAGCTCTCGTGTGATGTTAGGGGTATGAGGGCGGATGTCGCGTCCTGGTTCCCCACACTGTGGAAGGATATTTCTTCTGGATCCTGGCAAGTAAGTTGGGTTAGTTTTGGTCTTAGCAACCTGGGAAACGTGACCGCGGAGCCTAAGCGATAACTGCTTAAGGCTATTCGAGCACGGTGTCTCTAAGAGAAGTGTCTAAACTGTTAGCTCCGCTTTATCGCTAAATGCGGAAATTCGTGAGGTAAGGTGAGGTGTGACATTTGTAGGGTCCACCTTTTCAAACCCTCTACTTCCGTTGTGAGAAGGCAGCAACGCCGCAGATGCTGGTTGTCCGAGGGAAACACCTTACTGCTGTCACACCCCTCTACAGTTAGCAATACGACTTCGCCCTCAGATCTTGAGTTGTTGCTTTTAGTCTTACGGTTCTCGAATCGACCTGCCTGGCGTGATAGGGCCTGAATAGACTTGTGTTTCGGATAATATAGCCCGACTGAGTCATCGCGATAGGCAAGCCCGACCACCACGTCAAGGTAGCAGCTATGGCCGACAATTACTACGAAGTTTTGTTTACATTTCTTAATATTCATGAGATGACATTTCTACGGACATAACAAACAGATCAACCTACTGGGAACAAACAACCTTAACACCGAAAATGCCTTAAAACCCATACTTCAGATAAACGATTCTTTCCCTGAATACCTATATGAGACACGGTAAGCCAGGAAAACTGCAACGGTACGTCTAGAAGGCAACCAGAAACGTAGAGTGAAGATAACGCAAATAATTCTTGTCAAATACTTTTCTACATATTCGGGATATTTTTCAACCTGTGACCACAGCTACTTATGACCCACAACGAATTATAAGAGCAGCAATTAAAAAACCTAAGCACTAAAAAATGTGGCATAATTTTATGCAGGAACACTCAACAAACTGTTTTGTTAAGCGTCGCTTATACAAACTATTACGTCGAACTTCAGATTCGGAAGTGAACAGTTATTCAAATACGTCACACCTACTATGTGAGTGCAAGAAGATTAGCACAAAAACGGACACTCCCATTGAATCAGTAAGCACTCTGAAAGATCAATACTATTTTGCAGGTCTTAGAGCAGAGAAGTATTGACTCAATTGACTTATCACAAGCACATGGTAAATACTAGCCTGATTACCTTCCGAAGAAACTGTTTAATACTAGAAGGAATTTATAATGGTAACTAACTGGAATATAAGATACCCAAAATCAATCTACCAATACACTAAAATAAACAATGCAATACTGTTAGTGTGACATAGATGGAGTTAAAGCACGATTACGTTGCTGCGCGCTGATTGGCTAAATTCCTACCCAATCAGCGCCTGATCGAAGCTTGGAGAACAGGATAGAAATTTCTCGTATTATTAGCTGCATGCTGATTGGTTAAATCTAATCCAGTCGATCACGTGAATTTTCTTCCAGAAGCTTTCTCATGTAAAGGCTATAAATAGACTAGCGTTGTATTTATTTTTGAGTTCTTGCCTTGGCCTTCGCCATCACCTCTGGGTTCTTATTCCTTGCTATTTTGGAATATAATCCTTCCTGTTCAACCGTGTTTTGATTTTTCGAGAACTTGTCCAGAGTTTTGTGTCACAGAATACTAAGCAATAGGATTAGCCGGGAATTATCTAAGCAACCGTTACAACAAATACAGATACAGACTTGTCATAAATGCTGACTACCAATTCTGATTTTGATACTGAAAGGTGAAGCAAATGCATACTACTGTACATATGTATTGAGAAGAAAGACAATAGTAAAGATAAAAAATACTTTACAAGTTCGAAACTGCACTTCAGATTCAAGATGTGGAGCGATTTTGGATCAGTGGCCACGATGCATGGAAATCATTGATATATTCCGGGCGTATCCAAGAAGCCAGTTCTTTTGAAAGATCTATAAAAATCAACGATAAGAATGAGTTATCACTTACATTGGGTGTCGGATTCCCACTGCTGTAACAGTTTCCTCTTTGAATCGATCTTGTCGGTAACAAGGAGAGATATCATAGAACGCACTTCAGGGCGAATGCTGTAAAATAAAATAAACGGGAATATATAAGTAATATTACACATAATACACTGAAAAATCATTTTCATCATTCTACCTTATTACATGCTACTAAATAGTTTTAGACAAAAACCATTTCGCAACAAATCATTAAATAGCATCCAATTAATCCTATTTACAACCGTTAGGTATTGTGACCAAACCGATTTTATGGTCAGACAATTAAATAAATACTGGATGAATGCAAAACAACGAAAAACATTAATGATTCTTAGAATCACAGCATTTGTTTAATTGTTATGAAGAAAAAGCTGAATACATTTTCACTTTAATAACATGGAACAAGCTTCAATAGATAGCATTAAAACTATTACACGAGAATAAAGGATAGACTTATAATTTGTCCTAGTTTTAAACAGAAATAGCTAAGCCCAGAAAAAGTATTCATTTCTGGTTAAAAGAGCAGTGTGGATGAAAACAACAGGTAAACTATGCTAAAAAGTTGTATACATCAATGTCGGAATATCACTCCAGTAGGGAGAAAAAAAACACGTATATGAAAAAAGAATATAACATGCAACTTCTCTGAATCTTGATGAATAATAATGAATATCATGTTAATTATAAGAATTACTCAAAACTTACATTCCCCATGAAACCGTTACAATTTGTGGTGAAATACTCTTTTTCAATTTTAAAGGAAACCAATTTTTCAATTCAGGAAATATTAGCCCTTCTAAAAGGTAACGAGTAAACCATCGAACACTCCATGTTAATGATTCCTTATAGCCTAATGATTGAGCTGCAGCAATACTGTTTATAGGAACAAGAACTGAACTCGGTAGATCCAAAAATTGATTATCAAAAGGTGCACTAGATTCAGGAACAATACCTAATCCAATATATGTAATAGATTTTGCACCTGTAACAATAATATCACGTTCTGAATCATAATGTGGTGTAGGAAGGGATACAAGAGAGTTTGGTGTATTTGCAGTAGATTTAGAACCATGATTACCATCATTATCATCATCATCGTCACTTGCATTCACATTCAATTCGTTAGATACACTAAGATTTTCAGACTTTTTTTCAATGGTTTCAACATTATCTGTCAATACAAGCTCATTGACTGCATAACTATGAGGTGCCAAGAATGGTATCCATCCAGGATCAATAGCACAAACAGCTAAAATTTTAGATAAATCGAAAAATAAATATGCATAAACATAGATGAATATATTTAAAATGAACTTGATTACAAATTTACCCATCGAAAACATACATACATTTAGTAATATGACTTCTTCTATTAAATACAAGATGTAACTCTCAATTAGAAACCAACTGTAGTTAAAACAGACATGTATGAACGAAGGCTACGAGAGTTCAGTCAATTTAGCATTTTCTAAAATTTTAAATCTTTAAGTGTATTTGTAACTGACTTGAAAGGCATGTCAATGAAAATTGTCAAGTCTACTTATACATCCCCCGTATACATAGATATATATATGCTACACACGACTTGAATTTACAACTAGTGAGGAACATTGAAATACAGTGAATCCATATTTTTCTCCAAATTTTGTTTCTATGAATTTGTTTAAATTTACCAAGAGATCAGAATGTAAGAAATTGTAACAAAGTTGAGAAACAGAACATGTTGAGATTTAATAAAACTTCCAACAACAACGGAAGACAGAAACTCAAGAAAAAAATCTTTCTCCTTACAGCGTAGATATGATTTTGAAGTAGTGTGTAGTTCTAAATAAGCAACGAAGGAGAAGTTTTCGCGTGCCAAAGGGGAATTCGAATCAATAAATACAGGTCCTTGTTTGCCAGGAATCTACAAAGCATTGTACAAATAAAATCAGAGTAAGCTAATTTGAAATGCATAATATCACTAGTCTGAATACAAAGCAAAAATAAATCAATAAAAGACAGTGGAATCTAAAGACAATTCATATACAAAAATAAATACAGTTCACTATTACTGTGGTGCGAGCTACTTATAAGTAGTATATGACATGAGTGAAAACGTTATGTCTGGCAGCAGAAGATGAGGGAAGATCAAGAAAGGAAGAGTGGGAACGCAATGGAATTTGTATGAAACGCATGAATAGTGACAACGGATTGATGTTTTGCAACAGAAACAGTCCAGTTCGATATGATGAACTGATATTTTGCAAATTAACGATTTACAATATGGTTTTCCGATTTTACTGAGTAACTCTGTAATTTTCGTTAAATACAATCCGGTTGCCCCACCAGTGTTCTCGTTCACTACATTACTATTACAGTTATAATATATATCAAAACGAATTCAGAGAGCAGTAGTTTCATGTGCAAGTTGATTAAGGAATTACAACACTAATTTTGCTGCATAATCAGAATAGACTAACATGTTCGAAATATTCCGTAAAAAAGTAAAGTATCAAATTTTACAGTAAAATATATACAATGAAATGTATTAAAGTGTACTTACTTCATAAGCGTAACGTAATCTACGGCGTTCACTACCTGGTAAGCCAGTAACAGGAACATTTAACTTTTTAGCAATTTGACAAGGTGAACCAACAAGAAACAGTTGTCTTAGTTGATTCATTTGGAAATCACTAGGTTTAGGTAAGCATAAATCAATTGAAAGGCCAAGATCTGGAATAATCACATTCACTATAATGATAGTATAAAAAGTAAAAAAAATAATGTAAACATGTTGTTTTTCATTGAACCTGTAAAAAGGAAAACTTTAGAAAGAGCATGATTATAAAAAATTTGGATTGCTAGTTAATAAAAATGTAAAATTTTTATCTATTCTACAAATTCTACTAATTGGGTTGTTATTATTCGAAAGAGTGATCAGATCTGATCAATAGATACAGAATCAAAAGTCCATGAATTGCCTGGTTTATTACGATATACAGGGCTACGAAGGGTAGTTTGTAAAAATGTCCAAGACTCAATCAGATGTATAAATATGAACATAATTAAAAGGACTCATGATCCTTCCAGCTTAAAATAAATCATTTAATAGACATACAACTTGAAACTTACAAATATCGGTTAGTTGTTTGCGAAGCTGTCTAACTTCTTTATATGCATTCCATCGAACACCACATCGATGAACAAGCTGTCGTAATGCACCTTCAGGATCACGTGACACATAGGTTTTCCCACCAACAGATTCAGTTATACCAGGCTCTGCAGGAGTCAGTCCGCTGAGCTGAGCTGAATAGCGCTCTAAACAACATATAGTTCCTAGTAATACTGAAAGATCTCCTAAGCATAAATCTTCTTTCTACAAGAAAATCAATCCAATATGATAAGAATATACATGGATACAATATTGCAAATTAAAACGTTTTACAACTACCGGTAAGAATGAAATTCAGAGCCTTTATGCACTGATATGATACAATAAATTTTCTAAACCAGTTAAACGAAGGATATTATAAGCACCCTTAAGATATTCGTTGAAAATCGCTAATTTAATGAAGAGGTCTGGTTCCATAGATGAGGCGATCTTGGTCTTAGATAAACTGATAACAAGTTTAGAAACAACTCTGTTATTTCTGATCAGGAGACTGCTAGGCATCATATATAACTCTTAAGATAAAAATGAGTCTAAGTGCAAATATAGTATATAAAAAGGAGCTGAGTTATTTAAATCTATTACCAGTTTGCGATGAGTTCTGAGCTTTCATACTGCTACAGACATTTAAGATGTCAACTTCTGGATAAATGTATATATATGCGAAGAGGTCATTTTAAGACAAACCTTAAACATTCTGCGCAGCTGTATAAAATACCCTGTAAAATCGGAAATCATGAGTAAGTTGGAAGTACTTGAGCATAGGTGTTTTCGAAACACTTCTCGCATATGGCGCGACCACTGATTGAGTAATGATGAGGTTACGGTTAGAGTACTAATTAAAAAGGATAAGTCCATGGATGAGACCATGGCGCTTTAATCACCAACGTTTCTAGGCCATGTGCTATTCAAGTGTAAACACCACCAAACCAGGTGTGCAGTGTTAGCTAACATAGGAGTAGACTGAACAAAAGCTGGTGACTAATAAATCAAACTATGGTATCAGTCTACAGAGTCATTGACTGTTACTCTAAGTCATGTCGAAAAGAGCAGGCTATTTATTCAAGGCCTAGGCAATACTCGCAATCTTTGATTGCAGAAGCATGTGACAAGGTGTGTGTGACCTAATCATAAACATTCCATATCCCCAAGTTACATTTTAAGTATGGTTCCATGCTTTCCATTCCGAAATTACATTTGTTTCTTTTGAACTTCATTCCTCAGAATTAAAATTCCTTTGTTTTTTATGTAATTTGGCATTGTATGCTTTTCATTTTGATGATTTTCTTTTGTTGACCTGATGTGAAGTAAGACACATCAGACAGATACACACTCGTGATGTGTTCTGCTTTGGTAATGAAAAACCAAAAATAAATGACACCATCCTACTGGACCGTCTACCTGCAAGTGTGGGTAGTGGTCATCACTAACATCCAGGACGCACGCTTCGACTTATTCGGGACTCGTCAGCTGGATATGTCTGCATCCCAGAGTTGGGAATTACTCCAGGATTCAAACCTAGTACCATTTGATTCCCATATTGGCACTTGGTAAAAAGAAGGAACACTGACACTACTCAGTTGTTCAAACTAAAAAAGGATGTAGCAAGGTTTGGATTGAACACTCACTGGCTGGAAATCGACTGCTTAAATCACCAAACTAACGTGTTGACTTTCATGCACATTTCTTAGTTGTATGCAGAGCATCTTAAATGGAAATGAATCCATTGGAAATATGTATATTTTCGTACATTCAAGATGTTCATGACTAATCTGATATGAAAGGTAGACCTAATGATGATTATTTCGTAGTTAAAAAAAGAACTGCCAATAAGAATATCGTCGATGAAGAAAGAACCAAGATTTTTTGTGAAAATTCACACTGAAACGTATTAGTAACATAGTGAAGAGAAAATATTAGTAAATAAGAATCCATATTACTAAAATCAGAAACAATAAAATGAATTTACAATGAGAGAAGATGCTCACTTTTCTGACAAACTGTTGAACAAAATTCGACTGAAAAGTTTTCTCTTGTTCTGAAAGAGGTATGTCTGAAACTTGAGATACGAAGAGATTTGGTACAGATAAAGCAGCAACTAGTATTACAGCATATGGCATTAATTGACACTGATTTGCAAATAATAACATTCGTGCAAAGCGTGCAGGGACTGGAACACGTGTCATCCATTTACCAGCGTCTGTAATTATACGAGATACACCTTAAAAAAAATAATAAAAGTATATGATGATAAATAAGTGGTGAGACGGATCATATTAAAAGAAATTAATTTTTTTTTCTACGAATATTTGCAATGAACTTACCTCCAGAAGCATTGGTAATCTCTTTTAAGGCACCGAGAGCAATCAGTCGACGTTCAGCTACTTCAATTGCTTGTGGTGAAGGAGGAGTTGGTAAAGGAAACAATGTGAGTTTCGTATTGCCCAGGTACAACTGATAAAGAAATAGAAATAACTGGATTGCTTACGCGTATAATAACATAATTGAACATGTAATATAACAGTAAGATAAATCGACACAAGTAAACATAGACATAAATACGAAACTGTGGCTTGTAAATCGAATACATATCGGGGATAAAATCTTGTAAACAAAAAAGAATCTATTAAGAGTATCTGCAAAATTTTATTAATGATTTATTCAGCGTAGATTTAGACGTGTGAGGCATTCCCTTGCGTAAAACAATTACATGAACATTTTAATTCTATAATGATCTTTGCTACAATTTATTGAAGAAAAGGAAAAAAAGAAATAACTACTGAGATCCAAAGTAACATTTAGGAAAAAGGGCTACTGAACTATATAATATATATATATTGTTTTGTAGTGTAGGAATAGGTTGGAAGAAAGTTAGGGGTGGCCAAACCAAAACATGGCAGAAATCCATGAAGTCATTGACGAGTGGACTGAGCCATGTCGGTAGGTGTCGACTACCTGGTTGGGGTCCGCGAGATGATATTAATCGATGGCTAGAGACCTTGAATGACATGGCTCAAAATCGTTCGCAATGGAGCCGGTGCATTTATTCTTTGTGTTCTCTCAAATCCTAATCTTCTGGATTCTTCAACCCCTCTAGTTTTGACTGTCTAAACTTTTCTCACTGAATAATACTTCTTGAATAATATCTTCTAATCCTAACCTCTCCGATTACTTCTAATACCTTACTACCTCTTCTACTATTGGATTTGAATTGATAATTACATCTCTGTGCTGATGTGGTATGGCGACACGAACTGATGTACTTACGTACGAAGTTCTACATTGCAACTGACTGACTGACTGACTGATATATATATGTAACAATTTCATTTCTTTTGACAAAATATTACCTTTAACATTAAAACTACTTCATCGATTGGACGTGACAATATATCAGGAGTAGAGAATTGTTTCATACTTGAAAAAATTTGTGAACTATAAAGACGATAACAATGACCCGGACCAACACGACCAGCTCGTCCTGCACGTTGTTCAGCCGATGCTTGACTAATCCAGATAATTTCAAAACTGGAAGTTCCAGTAGCTGGTTCGTAAACTTTGGTTTTTACCTAAACAGTAAGTGATCAGTTGTTTTTTTGTAAAGGAAAAAAATTCATTATTAGAACTATAATATTGAAACAGTAATCCACATTAATGAATCTTATTTTCATCAGAAAATTATGTTAATAACTGGTAGTATAGAGAAATGAAATGACTTTTAACTGATTAACTAATATACAACATTAATAAACCGTGACATTTCTATATAACAATAGGAGCTTTATAGATTGCAAAAACAACTGAAGGAAAAACGTAAACAAACATCATGTAGTAAAGTAAAGATCTATTTATTTAAAGAAAATAGTCCCAGATCGTTTAGAATTCAATGAATCTATTGCATAGAAATTGAGAGAGGGTAAATTCTATTGAATCAGAGCATTTATATGCAAGGTAATTTGTTATTTAGATATTTTGAATATAGTACATATGAACTAAGGACGACGAAATATCAAAAACAAGGAATGAGCAAAGGAGACGATTCGGAAAAGTTTAGTGATTTACATGAATGTTAGACATTTACAGTCATTATGTAATACAGATCTTCTGCCGTTTGGTATAAGAGATTATATGACAAGCGGAAAAAATCCACTGATCATCGTGTCATGTTCGTTTTTATTTATGAAAAATTATTTTTTATCTATTAGGTAACTATTTTTTCCAGATAATCTTGGTTAAATAATTTGCTTATATAAGCAATAGACTGAATTTCTTGATATATATGAAGATTAATTCACTTGTATTGGTTGTTTGATTTTTCACATTGATAATTAGGACTGCAACTGATCAGTCTCTTTTTGGCATATGTGAATTCTGTGTGGATTGAAGCGATATTGTTTTCAGGTTACAAGCATTATTTGTAGAGGTGAATATATATATATATATATATATATATATATATATATATATATATAAGCTAAGGGCGGCCAAGCCAAAACATGGCACAAATCCATGAAGTCACTGACAATTGGATTGAGTCATGTTGGTAAGTGTAGACCACCTGGTTAGGGTCCATGAGACGAAGGTAACGGATGATTAGAGATCTTGAACGACATGGTTTAAAATCGTTTGCAATTGCGCAAGTACATCCACTCTTTGTGTTCTCCCAAATTCTAGTTTTCTGAATTCCTTATCACCTCTATCTTTCTTTGTCTAAACTTATTTCACAGGCTTGATTCTTGAATAACATCTTCTAACCCTAATCTTCTCCATTACTGCTAATATTTCTACTATCGCTACCGCTATGAGATTTGAACTGACAGTTGCTTCTTTGTGCTAATCCGGCATGGCAACCTGAAATGATATACGCACGTACGAAGATCTACATTGTAACTGACTGACTGACTATAAATTATATATATATATATATATATATATATATATATATATATATATATTCGGGCAGTGAATTAGTAAATGCGTCATCGTTAGACTATATGATTAGGATTTGATCAGAAATTATATCAAAACATTAATAATTTTACCAAATCACTTATAATCATACCGAGAATATCTACGAACTAAAAACAACTTACCTTGCCGGTATCTACAACAAATCGAATATTTGGGATTGTTATTGAAGTCTCTGCAACATTAGTAGCTACAACAATAAGACGATGATTTTCAGGTGGTGGTTGAAATACGCTTTGTTGACGTTCCGGTGGTAATAATGAATAAAATGGTAAAGCATAAACTGGTCCCTATAATCAAGTAAGTAAGTACATATTTAGGTTAAATAATATATACATATGTAGTGAATTCCACAAACATCATTGAATAATTAAACTTGGGATGAAAAAATAAAAAAATTATATTGACAAAATTTTACATTGATCGATAAGAAAATCCTATATTTAACTAAAACGGAAGACAGCCTTTACAAAGCTGAACAACTCTATGTAGTTTTTGCATAAATCGGGACTGTGTTGTTGAAGTTCATGTAACGTCTCTTTATATTTAACTCAACTAATACAACAAAATACAAGTATAAATGACTGTCTAAAAGTCGAATTCTCAAAATGTATAAAATTGGAAACATTATATTCTGTTTAATATGACTATTATGTAACAAATATTTTATTACGTAATCTTAATACATATGAAAGATAATACACAACGTTTAAAGAATACAAATATCTTCAGCGATACTTAAAAAATACTTAAGCCAGTAATCGAAATCTAACTCATAGAAAAAACAGGTTCTTCATTCATTTGGAAATGGGACTTTTTCAAAATAACATATTAATACAAACCAATATAACTAAAAACTGTATCAATCAATAATTAAGACAAACATAGTAAACCAACTTAAATCTAACAAAGAAAGAAAAAACTAACTATTACATAAAATATCATTTGAAATATCCTATGAAAAATTCAATACTATACACTTCAACATAGCATACTCATAAGTGATAAATCAATATTTTCAAAGAACCGGATAAAATCCAGTCATCAATAAGACTATTTTTTTAGTTACACTACACTATTGATTACAAAACTGTACAGAATACAAACAATCCATAATGAAATAACATTGTCAGAAATAGAATTTAAATGACAAAATGATTATTCAGACATAAACACTACAAGTCGATATGCAGTTGATTTCAATCAATCAAACATCAAACTGAACTTACTGGATAAGATTCATTACGAATTTCATTAATTTGCCCCAGTATATCATCATCTTCACCAATCTCTTCAACATCACTATCACCTACAGTTTCAAAAGTAACATTATTCGACTGTTTTTCTTTTGACGCAACAACTTCTTTAGACTTGATTCGAGTATGACCAATTTCTGTCTCCTCATCAGCAGGAATAATATCAAAGCTGATAAAGAATATACAGCAATAATTACAAACTTATATGTAAAACAATAGTTATGTAATTATTACTTAATGATGAACACAACTATGATACAGTTTAACCAATCACAAAATACACAGATTTATTGACAAACATTGCAAGAAAAGAAAAAACAATCAGTATAATTTAGACTTGAATAATTACAATAATACTGATAGTTTTACTCTAAGAAATGCCACTTGGAAATAATACAATGCCCACTGGTAACAGTGTTGCAAAACTAGATGGGTTTCAAAAAAATCTCACAGATTTAATAACAATAAGACTTATTAAGCGTTATGTCCTGTCTATTATGAAGGAAAAACTGAGGTTAGAAATGAACCAGCCCGTTAGTAAACGTTCGAACAATAAGGTATAAAGGTTTACAATACCTTTAGTATATACTATACAGTGGATAGTTTATTTTCGAACAAAATGTTATGCTCGTCGATTGATATGCTTGAAACTATTACAAGTTCACCTTACTCGGTAAACGAGAGCGAAGACAAATGATCCAGTGACACGATAGGCTACTCTAATCCGAGAGTCCCGAGGCCCCACTAAGTCTTGATATGGTGTATGAGTGTATTCTACAAACACTCAAAAAATCGAGGCTCTCAAGCACACAAATTGAGTTTATTTATAAATGATAGAAACGTCCTTGGGGGAGCCACAAAATTAGCGTACTAAAATAACACATCAATCAATGACAGTCAAGGATTTTCCGGGTGGGAAATGTAATCTCAAGCTCAACTGATCAGCCCGTACGCGGAAGCACAAAATACAAAATAAGGACCTTTATCAAGTAAGTTCTGGGGATCTAATATCTCCAACACAAAATAAGTGCAAAATTTAAAGAACTTAAAGTTAGCTAAAGCAAGTTTACAATGATGCAAATGTTGGAGCAAAGGAATATGAACAGCAGTAAGTATGTAGAATAGAAGAGATTGCCAAGAAATGCAAACAAGCAGGAAGAAAAATCTACGTTAATCATTATCCATCGAAATAATTTTCTGTAATATGAGCATACAATTTCAGTTAAGTTGTTCATCGTCCATAGTAGTCAACATTTTCGAAATATTTACAATTATTAAAAATTATCACACAGTCAACTCACTTATTTAAATCAATGCCCACATTAATATGATCTTTTTCTTCTAAAACAGTATTATTTGATGAATTCGATGAAGCAATTGGTTTGATAGGTTCATTTGATTTCTTTCGTTCTTTTCGATGTCCATAACTTTTATTAGATTTGTCATTGGTTACATCCACCATTTGATCATCCAGTTTGGGAAATGCTCGTGTAAGCCAATTGCAAAGTGTATTTGCTTCTTGTTGACCAGTAACAAACACTAGAATTCCACCAGGTGGTGAAGTTTTATGAATTGATACAATCTGATGAAATAAAAATGATAAGATTAGCAAAATTAATCACACGTTAATGATGCACATTTTTGTTAAACGATGGTTAATACAATACATTAACTTGATGTATGAGCGCTTTCTCAGTAGGAAAAAATTACGGTCTAGCAATTGTGAAATGTCACTTTTCATTCATGGTGCTTCATGGAATACGGTAAATTCAGAAAATTATTTCTTGATTTTACCGGAGCAACAAAAAGACGAAATTTCTTGAAGGACAACTTACACTTGTATAGCTATATTCTACTATCTATGAAACAAATAAGGTGATTGATGTGTCAATCCATTGGGTGAGTAATTCAGTGTGTGTAATTTCGAAAGTTGCGGGTATATGTATGTTTGTTATCATTTGACTAAAAGATGCTTCTTATGATTAGTTGTGTATAGTCCAGCTATTAAGTAATCAGTACTGAGGTTAGATGGTAGTCAGTGAACTAATGAATTGCTTTGAGACTAAAAAATTTACTGAGTAAGGCAACCCAGACATATTTTACATATATAAAACTATAGCTGAAAGCGGTGTAATGCTGCTCTCAGTCAGTCAGTCAGTCAGTTGCAACGCAGAACTACGTACGTATGTACATAAGTTCATGTTGCCATACCACATTAGCACAAAGACGCAGATGTCAGATCAAATCCCATAGTGATAAAGATAGAAGAGTTATTAATGGTAATGAAAAAGACTAGGGTTTGAAGATATTATTCAAGAAGTATGATTCAGTGAGATAAGGTTAGAAAGACAAAGGTAGAGGTGCTGACGAATCCAGAAGATTAGGATTTCAGAGAGCTCAAAGAATGGAGGCACTTGAGCCATTGCAAACGATTCCGAGCCATGTCGTTCAAGGTCGCCAACCTTTGGTGACTTTCGTCTCGCGGACCCCAACCAGGTAGTCTACATCTAACAACATGACGCAGTCCACTAGTCAGTGACTTCATGGATTTCTGCCATGTTTTGGTCTGGTCGCCCCTAGCTTTCTTCCAACCTGTTGTATCAATTCGTATTACAGATTATATATAAATGCAATCACTCACCTTTCGAAATGCAGCTTTCAGATAATCTGGATGTGTTACTTTGGCAAAATGACATGCTACAGGATACTGACGTGATTCAACATGAATTACTGGTGGTGGACTATGCGGAAACAAACGACGATTTCCTGCAAAATCATCTACTTTTAAAGTTGCAGACATGATAATCAATTTCAGTGGTAACAGTACTTTACCGTTTGTCGGTATGTTGTCGGTAAACCTTCGACGACGTAATCTTACCACCATTGATATGAGACCAAGAATAACATCAGAGTAAATTGAACGCTCATGAGCTTCATCCACAATTATGGCAGAATATTTTGATAATTCAAAGTCCTTGTTAAAGTTTAAAAATAGAAAATGTTTTAGTGAAACTAAATAAAGTCTAACGATTTATACAATTCACACCTAGTATAGTGAATGGAAGTTCGTTAATTAAAACTTGTTATTACACAAAGTGCATGAGATGAGAATTTAAAATAAAATTTATGGAGACCTTTTGGTATTTCATAATCTATCGCTTTTTCTTACTCTTTTCTAGTTGTTTTTTACAGGATTATCAATTAGACATCACTGCAACATTCCTTTTTTTCGTATTTACTAAGTGTAAAATTATATTTATGTTAACATTTTTCATTATTCCTTAAATTATAAACATAACTCCCTTTTAATAATAGCTGGTTCTTGTGAACAGTTTATACCACTTCCATCGTACCACACACAACCATTTTTTAAACAAATAAATTCACTATGAATACGATAGTACAACTAAAGTAAACGAAATCGCTGAATATAAGTATTATCAGCTCTGAATTGTTTTTATCATTTAATAACTAATCTATTGTAATGTAACGATTCAGTTATTATTAACACTTTAAAATACATGTTTCTAGTAATTCCCTTGAATCTATCCAGGTGTGAGCAGAAAAGTCATATTTCAAGTAAACTATATGATAATCCTTAAAAGTTGTACAAGGAATTCTCCATTCCTAGTCTACTGGACAAAAACTTAGAACAACGCAACAAACTTAGTCTACATCAAACTGTTTAACAACGCAGTTTTTAGACAAGACAAAATAATATTAATCAGCTGTTTGAGAGCGAACTGGTAAAGAGGAGGGGCTTCAATCCCTAGACCAAAGGTTGATAAGAAGAAATGAATGAACGAATGAGCTCTAGCTTTAAGGTTAGAACACGTAAAAAATATTGAAAATTTAGTTGTATTTTATAATTAGACATTATATATTTCTTATACAGTAGTCACTTTGTAGTTTTCAAAACTTCGATTTTGTCTTTTAGTAAGTTTAAGAGCGGGTCAGTGAATAAAATCTTGACATACATTTTTAAGAAGAATTTTTCATTTCCTGATAAATTACTCATCAATACATCACAACGCTATGCGATATATTAACTTGTTTTCTTTATGTGACTTTGTCAATAATCACAACAGTAGGTAGATTTTATCTTGAAATACAAAAAGAGAGAAAATGTAAACTAACGCTACAGGAGTTTTAATTATATAATGGCTAGTACTTCAAGTACTAGTACTTTAGCAGTGTTGTATGGTCAAGGGTCAGTTAACTGTAGGTAAAATAAACTTTTACATTTACATCAAATAAATGTAAATCAAATGCTTGCAAAGACAAAACTTATCTAGCCAGTAAAATTTAATGTAACAATAACAATGGGGATACCTGTTTTATTTCCTGTAACAATATTCCGTCTGTCATAAATTTTATTAACGTTTCTTTGGTTACTTCTTTGTCGTATCGTATATGGTAGGAAACTTGACTTGTATTATAAAAAAGAAAGCATTGTTAACTTAAAAATTTTAAAATAAAATATGTTTAATTACTTCAAAAGTTATAGACCAAATTTTTCTGTTTACGCTAAAAAGATAGCCATATATTATATATATGTATATAAGAAGTACAGAAAATAGAACATAAATGCATTATTTTGAGTTGTTACATTTTGGAACAGCTCAGAAAGATAAAACCGACAGAAATAGAAACCGTACAAATTGCAAAACAAACACGCAGCTTTGAAGTTTCACGATGCACGATGAACATATGAAATGGATATTTGGGGATTGACACTTGAAAAAAATACCAAACCTATAAAGTGACAACCTGATACTAGTACACCTATTTGCTAAAAAAGAGATATATTAGATTTATAAGTTGCTACGAACTAACTAAACTTCAGAAATAAAATTGCTTCGTAATCAATATCCAGATTACCTTATGTTTCATTATGTTGTACACATACCTAGGCGTTAAATTCAATTCCTCGCCAACTCGATTTGCCATAGATATCGCAGCCACACGGCGGGGTTCTGTTATTCCAATCATATACCCCTCTCTAAAAATTATGAACAGTAATAAACCATGAAACTTATCAAAAATAATGAGAACAGTAACTTATGGAGCAAACGAGCCATTTAATAGGTACCTTCAATCGGTCAAACCACCGACATAAATAGGTATGTAATCAAATAACGATAAATATTAGGATACATTTACTGTTCATCCAACTTTGTCCATGACACACGTCGTGTTCAAGCGTTGGACAGTTTTTAATTCGCCATGAAGTAAAATTTGGATCTCCGTTCAAGGCTAGACGAGGGACGCCTAACCAGGTTTCAATGGTTACTGAAGCATCAAAGCAGCACAAATTAATAACTTTCTAACTGACAACCAAGACCTTAGCCACATAAAAGTAGTTTGAAGAGGACATTGAGTAGTAACCTAATTCTTAAAAAGAGATTGTTATTACTTCCTTATGCCTGTTACAATTCGTGAGGTATAGGTCACTAACCAGGAATCACCAATCCGCTCTGTTCTAAGCTCTCCTTTCCAATTTTTTTAAAATGTTGTCCATACTTTCAATGTCTGCCTCTAATTTTCAACGCAGCGTGTTTTCGTCTCTCCCCGTTTCGCCCTGATGGTTCCGAGTTAAGGCTAGTATTGTCTTATCCACTCCAGCATATTTTACTAACTTTCTGCTGGGGCGGGTTCTACTCACCGCCTTCTCGAAGTGGTGTTGGTTACAAAATGTAGAGGTGAAGCAAATGACCAGAGCTTTAACCGGATTGGTGAGTATTGGGGATTCACCTAGGGTAGCTATAAAGCCCTGTTTCTGAGTCAATGGTGTATATGGGCCCTGAGGTCCTGAAGGAACAAACGGAGAAATAAATGATGCTACAATGTTTATCTCAACATAAAACAGTTAGAAACACATACGTAGCATAACCCGCCTCATACAGAAACTGCGGAACTTGTGTAGTTTTACCACAGCCTGTAGCGCCACATATTATGACACAATCGTTTTCACTGATACTTTCCATAATAGTTGCTTCATCAGACAAAATAGGTAGAGCGAGACGAGACGCTACAACCTCAGGTGTTCTTGAAACAAGGACAAACCGAGCAGGTTTAGAAACTTTTCCTGTCTCAAGAGTTTCAGTTTCATTACTGTGTTCAGGAATTTTTGGGGTGGGTGTGTTAACTTCATTTTTAGCTTGATCTTGTTCTGAGACCACAGGAGTAAAAGAAATTTCGTTCGCTGAAACAGATTCATCACTGCTATATTCGTCTGTAGATTTGGAAGAATCTGATATATCATCACACTGCCGTTTCCAAGATTTTCCCCTGATACTGGAACTAAAAGATCGCGCGTAAAAATAATAAATTTACTTGGTTGCTTTTTTTTCTGTTCTTTTAAGTTTGTTGAACAGAGGCAAGACAGAAATATGTGGGGCAGTCTCAGGCTTTTTGTACTCTTCTAATTCCTTCCACAACTCTGAACGCTAAAGACTGAATATATACAAAATTATGTTACCGAGAGTTTCTTTTCTTTCTGAGCTACTTTTCTTATCAACTCTTTACGTCGCTTTTTAGATAAAATTTGGCTTTGTACAATTTGGTCGGGGTTCGATGGGCGTTTTCTTTTAGATAGGGATTCATCCTTCCCAGGTAATACCAAAGGATTACTGGAATCATACTTTGCTTCATTGAACTCGAAGTCAATCTGAAGAATCATAAGATGGAAACAAACTGAAACTAGAATTTCAATCTGAAAATACTAAGTATTAACTTCCAAATGAAATTATGGATATGAAAACTTTAATGTGCAAATTATATTAGATGGGATATCCTGTTATTTACTTGTGATAGATTGGTGATTAAAGCATTTCGGTTGTAGCTACTGCTTGGCAAGTTAGAATACTAGTATGAGATTTCCTGCAGAGTCCACAAATCTCAAAAAGTATACTCGAGAACTTGAAACTCCACTCGGTTATTGAATTAGGTCGTGAACTTGAAACTACATGGAAGGATTGCGCAACAATTAAAACTACCGGAAACAAGGAACCAAAACAAAAACAGCTGATCTGAGAGCATGTTATTGAATAAAGTAGGATCATTACAGGCAGTTATTAATCGTTTCGTCAACATTCGGAAGATTTACTGAGGTTGGCTGTAATTTTAATAACACCTTTCTGTTCTGGTTGTCTGACAAGCAATTAATAATCCAGTTGTATGTGCTGAATTAAAGAAAAGCATTTACGTTTTCAACGTAACTTGAACGGCGAACAGAAAGCTTTTTAGAACGTTGAGCTATGAATCCAAGACTTATTCTACACACTTCTGCTTCAGTAACCGTAACTGTATAGGCTAGAACGTAAGAACATAATTTATGGAAGGAATGATAATGGAACGATAATTGATATAAGTGCGTGAATAAGCATATATGAACAAGTGTCTATGAATAAAAATTAAGAAATTTATACGGATAAAAGATATTACGGGAAAAGGTTATCGAAAAACTGTCGCATAGACTAAACTCACTAAGCCTTCACAAGTGCGCTTAGCGCTAGCCATCATACAAGGCGCTTCACTTTCCAATATCTTCTTCACGAGCTTTTCCAAAAAAACTTGATTTTTGCTTTCTATTCTCGTTCTTTCGGTACGTATCTAGGTATTTGATAGTTAGGTGGTTATATAGCCACTTAACTGCGCTAATTATAGTCAGTCGACATTTGTTTATAAGTTTGCATGTCACGTGATTCGAATGAATACGTTTGATTCAGGGTACTAGGGTTTCTGGATACTAGAAATTATCACTTTACCGGGCCAAGGATCAGTAAATTGCAATTTATGGAGTAATAGGGAAAAAATTCTAGTACTAAGAAGAAGATTAAGGAACTAAGTGGATAAATGAATCCCTTAGTTCATTAATTGTTAGTGAAGACTGTGCGAGAAGACCGAGATGTAGATGAGGGAAAGGAAACAGAGATAATAAGCGAGACAAATTAAGTTAGTTACCTGAGGAGATGGTAATAACAACAACTAGCAGCTCCCAAGAGATGAATTAGGTACAGCTGGTCCACAAGGGAGAATGAAATCCGTAAGTGAGTTAATCAAGTCTCTTCTTAAACCTGTCCTCCAAATGGCTTGTGGTCACCTCGGCTGGAAGAGCATGACAAGTTGCAACAACATTTAATGGAAAAAAGTGTGTACGAATCTGAGTGTTCGCTTCCTGATGCGCTATTTTTCGAGTATTACCTCGGGGGGAGTGGTGGTGATGCATCGGTAAGATGCTCACGTTGGGATAGTTTGGCGTGGTTATTATGTTCTATGCCACTTTTAGAACACCGCTCTTGTAACTCAGGGAGAATGATCCCAAGTTGCGGAGTCTATCTTCGTAAGTTTTATCCTTCAACACAGTCGCCCATTTCGCAGCCCATCTCTGCACTCACTTCAAGAGATTAATGTCTCTTTAAAGAAGAGGGGGTGCAACGATGTTGTGAAACTCAATTCACGTGGGTGCTAATTTCTTCAACAAAAATGACAATAAATCATGATTGAAAGCGTTGTCTGCTTCCCCCATACAGTTCAAACCGGTGTCTGTGCGTTGTGTGGGTACTAAACTGAGATATCGCTCTGAACACTCATTAGACAACCGGCTGCCATCGAAGGTGTGAGTCGTTTGAGTCACGTTTGGTAGAAAGCTCACAACGTGAAATTTCTACTCTTTATGTTTAAACCGTTTTTTACTTCCCATACCTCAGTAGATGTAAGGTCCTTTTGAAGCTCGATTGAATCCTCTTTTCTTTTTATGGACTCCAAATACGAGTTCTTCTCTTTGTCTTGTCGAAGTTCTAGAGATATTGCCATCAGTGTCATTTATATAAATCCTTTCAGTTCTATATCTGGTGTGGCTGTAGAAATAGAATTCATTGACCTTAGGAGTTTGCCTTTCAATGCAGAAAATAGAGGAATGTTAAGAATCATTTGATACTTGTCTCATAACATCAAGGAAGATAGAGTTTCTGGCTACTTAGTAGCTGCTATCGGGACAAGGGCCTATAGTTTAACAAATAACATTTCATATCATGATAAACCTATTCTAATTCCGTCTAACATACCTAAGGGATTACAGTCTGACCATTTTCATGTGTTGACGTTCGAGACGCACTAAAAAGCACAGTTCAATAAATAAGGTCGTACTCAGACTCAGAGATTATACGTTAGAATTTCAGATACAAGCTTCCGTTTGCGATTCCGACGAACAGATGCAAATTGAACTTTATGATCGGCTGACAGCTATGATAAGTTATGAAAGCTCATGATTAAAGCGGAGTTTGTTTGGAAGTTACGAGACAGATGCCCCTTCTCACAACCAGAGCAACAACTAATATATGTACATGGAACGTTCATACATTGTGAGAGATGGGAAGAGTTATCCAGGTTGCTTCAGAAATGAAAAGATACAACCTGGAGTCGCTTATAATCAGTAAAACACGTAGGAAAAACTTTGGACAACAAAGACTAGCTTCAAGAGAGCTGCTGTTTTACTCTGAGCAGGAAGAAGAGAATGCGCCAAATACACAAGGTGTGCACTAGTGCTATCCAAAATGCCCATAAAGCACTCATAGGGTGGGAATCTAGTTGTACTAGGATCATCAAAGCATTCTTCAGGACAACCAGAAACGGGATTATTATGATTGTCATGCAATTCTCTGTACCTACCCACGAGTACAATGAAGATAATAAACACCACTTCTACGAGAGGCAGCGGTCAGTTATCGAGGGATTCTCATCAAGGGATATGACCGTTCTGATGGGAGGCCTAATTGTCAAGAGTGGAATGGACAACACTGCATATGGAGATGCATGGGACGACATAGACTGTGAAGGATATGCAATTCTATGTGCATTCAACAAACTGGTCATGGGCAGCACAGTATTCTCACACATTCGTATCCACACCACTTTCGCCGGATCAGATCCGTCACATGTTCACTAACAAAAGGTTTAGAAGGACCATGCGCGGCGCAAGGGAAAAGACGGGAGTAAATATTGTTTCTGTTAATTGTAACTGCTTTAGACGAACGCTAACTCATACAGCTACAACTTACCTACAATTATTAAGCCATCGAAATTAAAAAATACTTAATAAAATCTATCAGAAAATGAAGCTGGCTTCCAATAAGGAAATCAAGCGAAAATAAAATTTCTGGACTTGGCCACTAGTTAAAAAAATATTGTTTATTGGACTTACCTAACTAGACTTTACAACTGGTGCGTTACGGAGAGGTATTTATAGCACATTGCTTTGATTTTTATCTATATGTATTCGAAGGTAGTTTTTTTAAAAGCTTACGAAAACACTTATTCTGACATAGTTTCAGACAATATGAGATAACTATAGTTTTTGAATATACAGCGTATTCGCATAACGAATACTTACATGATGACAATGGGCTATTAATGGAGGACGATTAAATGCAGAGATGATTATTTGATTGCGAACTAGAGGATTTTTCATATTATGATTCGCTCAGTCCTTATTAGTCACTTCGGCACTTGGCTTGAGTTAAAAAGTTTATCGAAGTGAAACAGGATTTTAGGTCGTTGCATACTGAAAAACTGAATACTTTCGGCATTAAAACAGGCCACTAAACTGTTAGTTTTTTGTTTCTGTTTCATTTCTGTGTGGCACGAGTTTACTTATACCTTTCCCGGGATTAAAGACAAGTATGAATACTTAATAATGAGTGTCGCTAATACTGAATATTCTTTTAAACTCATATATTTTTTTTCATTTCAAACGCTCTTAAGTCAGGTTGTGACATATTTTTCGGACATCTGAGTAGATCTTTTGCCAATAAGGAATTGTCTTTGCTACATTAGCTTCATAAGCAGTTAAAGCTCTTATTCTTATGATTGGGAGGTACTTGGTTTTTGGGTATTCAAACCCTTTTATTTTTCCTTTAGTATTCATTATTTCCGAAGCTATCACTAAACAGTTCAGAATAAACTTATTCTGTTTTTATCATCAAGTGGCCAACGACTAAGACTCTATACCTGTATAAGCAGTACTATTTCCATATCTGAACATTGTCAAGAATAAACTGAATATTCGCATAAATACTGTAAAGCATGACACAGGTCAACCTACCAGTTGTCAATTTTACTGGAAAATAAAGGGAACTCTCATGATGGGATGAACTAAAAACCTTAACAAAAACTTGTCAGTAAGCATAGGCTGACACTATAGCTTGTCTTGCCCTATAATAAATTTTGCAGTCTTTTATTTGTATAAGTTGTGTCCCAATTTTTTAAGAGTACTCTACAACCGTATTGCAGTATTTTGCCTCAAATCAGGGTTATGGAGGACTTTCTACTAAGAAATCCTCGTTCGTAAATATGCGATCTGTGCGCTATGAGCTACTGAATTGAAATTGTGACCATCTATTTCTTCCATGAGATTCGAAAATTGGACTTCACACAGATCGTTTTCTACAATTTATTTATTTGTTACAAAGTTTTCTTTCGGAAAATGAAATTTCGGAGTAAAGTATTGGTATAACATAACCTCTTGAAACAACCTATCACTTGTATTAGTTACACAAAACGTTAAAAGTAGCATTTCAATAATCCCAGTCAGGCACCGTAATGCAATACGTCAATTATTCAGTCTCTTTTGGAATACGTATATCCTGTGCTGATTGCCTAAATGATGCTATTGACACAAGAATTACATGAATGGCAGCTAACAGTGAAACAAAATGCACGTTTCATCCTACTTGAAACTCGTGACGGACTAGATGTTAGTTATTTGATGCAGGTGCATTTAAAGCTGGCGAGTCCCAAATAGATCACAACTCTCGTTCTGTGTTTTGTTGCTAGCCACCATCTCTCCCTGTTAATAATATCTATGACTTAGCAGTAATACTGAGGCGATCCACACATGCCAAAAAGACTGATAAATTACAGTCCTAAACATCAGTGAGTAGATTGAAACAACTGACACACATGAATTCAAGTGTGCCACATTACACAAGTCAGTGGTTAATTGGACCCACCAACTAAGTAGGTAACACAGTAGCGTTTACATTAAACGGTACTGGGTCTGAGTGCCTGAATAAACATCAATTTTGTGATATAGGTAAATCCATCTGATGAGTCTCAACCGAGTGTTAACATGCATTCTGGATTTCATTGCTAGCCATCACCTAACTCTGATAATAATGTGAGTTATTTGCCAATCATAGATTTGCATTACGGGGTTGTAAAGATTGTTAAGTTACACATTTTTTGAAACCATGAATCGATCAATGTTAGACCACCATTAGAAACCTGGGAGCACTTGACGGCCGTTTGTTCCTGGTATGGGACTCCTCAGCAGTGCGCATCCACGACTCTTGCACCCCTCAGGACTCGAACCCAGGACCTTCGGTATCGTGCGCGAACGCCCTAACCGTTAGACCACTAAGCCGATATCTAGCGGTGTCAATGTCTAACTTGATCCTGGGTTCGAATCCTGCGGGGTGCAGGAGTCGTGGGTGCGCACTGCTGAGGAGTCCCATACCAGGACGAAACGGCCGTCCAGTGCTTCCAGGTTTCTAATGGTGGTCTAACATTGGTCGATTCGTGGTTTCAAAAAATCATAGATTCGTAAAGTAGGTTCTAAATTATAGTGTTGATATAAATGCTATTGGTATTACTTATGTACTTGAAAAAATAAGGTGAACTGAGGTTCGTATCTGCAATTTTTCTCGAGCCAAGTAACCCAAGCATTTATTTGATGCTATTAAGGCTGATGCTAATACATTGATTCACGCATACGTAGACTCCCACCCGAGTCAGCGCTGGACGTCACGCATTTAACTTTCTCTTTGCTTAGATTAATGTTTCAACTCCTTTAAATACCGTTTCTGCCCTTTTTCTACCATTATTATATTTTTTGACCATATCGTTCACTAAATTTTATGCATATCTCATTACAGGATTTGTGTTTTCTTAACGACCGTTATCTCCAGTCGTTAAACGTTATCTTAATTTTAATCGTGGATAGCACTTTCCTGATACTTCATCATGACAATATTGGGTGAAGACTGGTTTGCTGTTGGTGACATATATTTTAGGTAGTTGTTGATTTCGATCTTTATGGTATGTTAGAAAGCTTCATCTTTATGATATGCCATGGGGTGCGGGATTTTCTATATCACAATACAAAACATCCATTTGTCAGTATTCTGGTTATATCGGTAAGAATACTTTTAGCAGTGCTTTTATTTTGTTTAGCAATGTATTTGGATGGTCAAGCGGGAGCAAAACCTATACTTCAGGTATATACATCGTCAGGCAAACTTGTTTCCCAACATGTTGTGAGTTGATTGAAACTGTATTTGTCATTTTGAAATCAAGTATTTAAATTCACCTTCTGGTTAACATGATAATTATTACTCCATGTCCCAGAAGGTTTTCTGTGTGAGATCTTATGGTCACAAGAAAGCTATTCACCTGGTAGTAAACCCAAACGCATATAATGTTCCGATGCTAAACCCGTACACTAATTTAAAACCTAAGTACAAAATAAATCTGTTCTCTAACCGTAGAGATAACCATGTTACCAACTATGCATTAACATATAACTTAAAGTCTACATTGCTGAAGACGCTAAAAAAGTGCAGAATCTTCTGACTACCCTAAGCAATAATGCAAGCATGTTCAGGATGCGATTCTCCCCATCGAAATACAAATGTTGCTTGAAGAATGGGTTACATTGGGACCTGAACTAGTGATAGGGAGTGGAATAGTCGAGTGTGTTGACCGCTTCACTTATCTAGGTAGTCTCATCAGTTCTGATGGCCTGGTGTGTGACAAAATCTCAGTATGGATACAGAAGGCTCGATTGGCTTTTGCCAACCTACGTCACTTATGGCGTAGGTGTGATATCTGTTTTCTGACCAAAGGATGAGTGAACTGCGCGATAGTTCGCTCTGTCCTACTATATGGCTGTGAAAAATGGCCTTTAAAAGTAGAAGATATTGGTAGATTACTGGTTTTCGATCATAGGTGTCTCCAAAGTTGGTCAACAGATGAAATAGTGAAACTTTATCAGTTGAGGTGGCTGGAACATGTGTTGCGTATGCCTAACCACCGACTACTTCGTCAAGCTATGTTTTGTGACGTAGGAATAGGTTGGACGAAAGCTAGGGGTGGCCAAATCAAAACATAGCAGAAACCCATGAAGTCATTAACAAGTGGACTAAGTCATGTAGGTAGCTGTCGAATACTTGGTTGGGGTCCACGAGACGATAGTAATCGATGGTTGGAGATCCTGAATGACATGGCTCAAATCCGCTTGCAATGGCGCCGGTGCATTTATTCTTTATGTCCTCTCAAATCATAAACTTCTTAATTCCTCACCAACTAGTATTTTTATTTTTAAGTTGATTTCACTAGATTCTACTTCTTAAATAATATCCTCGAACGCTAAAATTTCCGATTGCTGCTAATACTTCTACTACCCCTACTACTACGGGATTTGAACTGACTATTACGTCTCTGTGCTAATGTGATATGGCAACTTAAACTGATTTCCTTACGTTCGAAGTTCTACATTCCTGTTTATTGATTGATTGTTTCCTCTCTGACTGTCGCAAGGAAACTTTAGTCCGTCAGTGATTGAAACCAATCGGATGGGATCATGCCCAGTTCCCAGATTCTACCTAAAATCTCAGTTAATTTAATTGCTAAAACTGGACCACATACTTAAAAATCTCGGAGGTTAACCAATCTGGACCTGCTGCTCTCCCTAGTTTTAAATTTCCTGTAGCATTTTCAACCCCGTTAAGAGTTGAAGCACTTTCATCAACTTGCCATTCAGGCTAAATGGAAATCCTAGGTAGCCCAAGTGTGTCTGAAGACCAGTTAAACTGCTTTATTAAGTATTCTGCCCATCGATCCAATCTTCTGGACTGAGAATGAATAATAGTACCGTCCACTTCCAAAACAGTCTCACTCTAAGTCGGATTCCTAATTCTGGTTTCCTTGATAAGTCTGAGTAGTTGTCTACTGTTGCCTATCGCCGCTACCTTTTCCGCCTCTTTCATTCCCGCTACCCACCACTGTTCGCTATCAGTGGGTCGGCTTTGATGGCCTCCATTTCGAAAGATGTTTTTCCTTGTGCTTCAAATTAGTATTTGCTAGGCATAGATGTTTATCTGAACATAGCTGCAGCAGACGGTCGCCATTATCTGGTCTCTCAGCCACGACACCATAAGATCCACCCAGGTATCTTTCCTTTTCACTGCGTCTACCTACTTGAGCATTAAAGTCAACAGCCATTATTACTACATCAGAGCGCCTAACTTTGTGAAGGTTAGAGAGGTTTCTGTAAAACACATCTTATACCTCGTCAGAACTGCAGTCAGTTGGAGCATAGGCAGATGCGACGAGTCCGAGTCCTTACTACCCCGTCTAGTTAGACAGCGCACAAGCGACATGTATTTCAGCTAATATATCTCGTTTGAGTCATCATGATAGGCAAGTCCGACCACCACTTCAAGGCAGCTGCTATTTTAAAAACCGGTTGGTTCAAAAAGTAGTCTAAAAAAACTGCTGCTTAAATTTTTTTAATTATCTTCTTAACTTTTTTATGACCCTGAGGTTGAAATGTTTTTAGCGCGGAAGAAATTCCAGATCAGTATCGTCCAAAGAATAATTTATAAACGGAATCAGACAATTACATCATAAACTATAAAGTTGTTCAGTTGGTGTTTACAAACCAATTCTACAAATTTTTCAGTATGGTTCAAAGTTCTCCCGGCAATGTTATATTTTTCATATGACTGAAGTGTTAGTTTGTTGTACTATGAAAACCTTGGACAAATTTTCGAGATTAAAACCTAATGAAATTACAACGATAGTTGTCTGATGGGATTTTCTTGATGTCACCTGTTTGCAGAAGCCATGAAACCTCAATTATAAGGTGGAACACAGTTATTATTGAAAGGATTATTTAGCAGTTAAGATAGGGAATTATTTTGAAGAAGTTTGGAATCCTTCCCCAATAAAGCGGATTAAATATTCTATTAAAATCATGAACCAATGCACGTTTGTTTCAAGTCGTATATATGCCATAACTAACTGAAAGTCTTATTCATGACATGACATAAAAATAGGTGTAGAGTATGAGCTATCACAATTTTGTGATGCTTCAATTTCTGAAAATGGTAATGTGACTAGAACATTTGCATTTTGATCACAGTTATTAGAAACTGACCCATTTTTTTACTTCTTGTCCAACTTCTTATTTAAATCTTGTTTTTCGATACTGAAAATTCATTTCATAATATAAAGTCATTTAGTCGGTGTAATGATTGAATTTTCTCTTTTTCAGTGGAAAGATGCACCCGGTTTATTGCTTGGTTGGACTTTATCAGAGGATTTATTAGTTGTTCAAAAAACAGGTTTTACCACAGTATTAAATCATCATGGCAAGTTTGTTCGACGCTTTAGTTTGGGACCTGAAGCTGAAGAAAGAGAAGTAATAAGTGCTAAGTTGTTTACCGTTGAGAATGTAAGTAGATTTTGTTATATTAATGCTATGAATATGAATTAGTTTTTTTCTCTAAATTATGATTTCTAAATCTAGATTTAACAAGTTAATCAAAACCGGATCCATAAGTTTTCTATAATACATATATAATTACTGGATTTTCTCGGGAACAGCGTAACGATGTTGAATCGAAGTAATTTTTGGTTAGAATGTCAATGAGTTCTGAATATTATTGTATTAGTGAGCTGTTTTTAGAGATTGCAAATATCTCACGAGCATGTCAAATAGCTTATCTATGTTATATTATTGAATGTGGTTACTGAATTGCTAGCTAGAAATGTAGTGAATCATAAACAGGACATTCATCCCATAATAGATTGATATAATCTTCAGTCTGCCATAGAAGCAACAGTAAAGAATACCTGTTAGCTCAAACGAAAAGTTATAAAAGGTGTGCTGATTTTAAAAGTCCTTGCAAAAAATGAGTAATTTTTAGAAATTCTCCTTGGTAAGCTTGAAACATGACAAACGATTGAACTGGAAACATTAAGTTGTTTTCATCAGGAATGTCCGATCTCTCTATGTAAATTTACCGTTGATATGTTCTTTAGTGTAACACTCTCGAATTTCAAATTATCTTACCAGTTATGTAACTACTTTGTTTGATTAAAAATTTCTCAACATATAAAAAAGGATTATATAACAAAATACTATCAAAAAAATGTTTTGGAAGATTGTTCTCTTTTAGCTGATTAGATGTAGAAAAATGATTATTCGTGGTGGTTGGTTTATTAAGAATGAAAATTATCGAAATTTCAAAGAGTCCTACAACTTAAATTAACTATTCACAAAAGGGTCCTTTACGTTTGTTTACTCATTCTTATTTAGTTTA